>JARQOD010005370.1:0-48405 GCA_033576555.1 Oophaga sylvatica
CCTTAAAAATCCCCCCTAAGTTACGGCGGCCTCCCTTCTGTACCGGGAGCCCTGGGGTTGGGCTCACCTATCTTCTGACTACAGAGGGGAAAATGGCGGGCCCCTCGTCACCGTTACCCCAGAATTAGCGGGCGGCCTCCATTCTTACCCGGGGGCCCCTGGTGTGGTCTCACCTATCTGTTGACACAAAGGGACATGGCGGGCCCTCGCACCGTTTTTCCCCCAGTAAGTTACGGGGGGCCTCCATTCTGAGCGGGAGCCGGCGTGTGGCCACCATCTTCGACTACAGAGGAAAAGGGGGCCTCTCTTCACCGTTATCCCCCAGTAAGTTAGCGGGGGGCCTCCATCTGTAGCCCCGGGGGCCGTGGGGGGTGGGCTCACCTATCTTCGACTACAGAGGAACAGGGGCCTCTCTGTCACCGTTATCCCCCATAAGTTGCGGGGGCCTCCATTCTGTACCGGGGGCCGTGGCGTGTGCTCACCTATCTGTCTGACTACAAGGGAAAATGGCGGCCTCTTGTCACCGTTATCCCCCAGTAATTTTCGGGGGCCTCCATCTGTAGCCGGAGCCGTGGCGTGTGGGCTCACCTATTTCCCGACTACAGAGGAGACATGGCGGCCTCTCTTCCCCCGTTATCCCCCAGTAAGTTTTGCGGCGGCCCCATTCTGTAGCCGGGGGCCGTGCGTGTGGTCTCCCCCTATCTATCTGACTACAGAGGAGACATGGCGGCCTCTCTGTCACCGTTATCCCCCAGTAAGTTAGCGGGCGGCCTCCATTCGTACCGGGAGCCGTGGCTGTGGTCTCACCTATCTGTCTGACTACAGAGGAGACATGGGGGCCTCTCTGTCACCGTTATCCCCCAGTAAGTTTAGCGGGCGGCCTCCATTTTGTACCGGAGCCGTGGCGTGTGGGCTCACCTATCTTCTGACTACAGAGGAGACATGGCGGCCTCTCTGTCACCGTTATCCCCCCCTAAGTTACGGCGGCCTCCATTTCTGTAGCCGGGAGCCGTGGCTGTTTGGCTCACCTATCTTCTGATACAGAGGAACATGGCGGCCTCCCCTGTCACCGTATCCCCCAGTAAGTTACGGGGGGCCTCCATTCTGTAGCCGGGAGCCCCTGGCGTGTGGCTCACCTATCTGTCGACTACAGAGGAGACATGGCGCCTCTCTGCAAAAGTTTCCCCCAGTAAGTTACGGGCGCCTCCATTCTGTACCGGGAGCCGTGGCGTATGGTCTTTAAACCTATCTGTCCTGACTACAAGGAGACATGGCGGCCTCTCTGTCACCGTTATCCCCCAGTAAGTTAGCGGGGGGCGGCCTCCATTCTGTAGCCGGGAGCGTGGCGTGTGGTCTCACCTAATTCTGTCTGACTACAGAGGAACATGGCGGCCTCTCTGTCACCGTTACCCCCGTAAGTTACGGGCGGCCTCCATTTCTGTAGCCGGAGCCGTGGTGTGGTCTCACCTATTTCTGACTACAGAGGGAACATGGCGGCCCTCTGTCACCCGTTATTCCCCCCAGTAAGTTAGCGGCGGCCTCCATTCTGTAGCCGGGAGCCGTTGCTGTGGGGGCTCACCTACGTCTGACTACAGAGAGACATGGCGGCCTCTTGTTCACCGTTATCCCCCAGTAAGTTAGCGGGGCGCCCCCCATTCTGTAGCGGAGCCGTGGCGTTGGTCTCCCCCTATCTGTCTGGACTACAGAGGAGACATGCGGCCTCTCTTCCCGTTATCCCCCCCCCTAAGTTAGCGGGCGGCCTCCTTTTTGTAGCCGGAGCCGTGGCGTGTGGGTCTCCCCTATCTGTCCTGACTCAGAGGAACATGGCGGCCTCTCTGTCACCGGGTTTTCCCCAGTAAGTTACGGGGGGCCCTCCATTCTGTAGCCGGAGCCGTGGCGTGTGGTCTCACCTAAACTTCTGACTACAGAGGAGACATGGCCGGCCTCTCTGTCACCGTTTCCCCCAGTAAGTTTTGCGGGGCCTCCTTCTGTAGCCGGGAGCCGTGGCGTGTGGTCTCAACCCATCTTCTGACTACAGAGGAGACATGGCGGCCTCTCGCACCCTTATCCCCCAGAAGTTTGCGGGGGCCTCCATTCTGTAGCCGGGGGCCGTTTCCCCCAAATTAAATTGACAAAAAAGGGGCCCTGGGGGGTTTCCAAAGTTTCCCCCCAAAAAAGGGGGGGGGGGCCCCCCATTGTTTTTCCGGGAGCTGGGGGTTTTTCCCCTATCTTTGAAAAGGGGGCCCCCTTGGCCGGGGGTTTTGTCCCCCTTTTTTTCCCCCCGAGAAAGGGGGGGGGCCCCCCCCTTTGGGGGGGGGGGGGCCCGGGGGGGGTGGTTTTCCACTTTTTAAAAAAAGGGGGGGGGGGCCCCCTTTCCCCCATTTTGGGCGGCCCTCCATTCTGTTGCCGGGACCGTGGGGTTGGGGTTTTACCTTTTTCCCCGGGGGCCCCCCGGGGGGGGGGTGGGGGGGCCCTTCTGGGCCCCCCCCCCCTTAAAAGGGGGGGGGCCCCTTTTTTCCCCCCCCCCCGGGGGGGGGGGCCCCCCATTTTGTAGGGGGCGGGGGGGCCCCCTTCTGTCAGGGATCCCCCGTAAGTTTTCGGGGGTAGGGGGCCGGGGGCCCGGGGGGTTTTGGCTCACCTATCTTCTTTAAAAAAGGGGGAAAGGGGGGCCTCTCTGTCCCCCCTTTCCCCCCAGTAATTTGGGGGGGGGCCCCCTTTTGTAAAAGGGGGGGGGCCCGGGGGGGAAAATTTTTGGGGGGGGGAAAAACAGGGGGGGGGGCCTCTCTGTACCGACCCCCGTGGGGTTTAAACCCCCCATTTCCTTTTTTGGGGAAAGGCCTTTGGGGGGGGTTTCTTTCCCCTTTCTTCTGTCCGGGGGGCTGGGGGCCCTTCTGTCCCACCCAACCCCCCAATTTTCCCCGGTTTTTGGGGGGGGGGGGGGGTGGGTTCCAAATTCTTTTAAAAGGGGGGGGCCTTTCGCCCCGTACCCTTAACCCCGTAAGTTAGCGGGCCCCCTTCTGTAGCCGGGGGGCCCCGGGGGGGGTCCCTTTCTTCTACCCCCGGGGGGAAATTCGGGGGCCCTCTTGTTTTTCCCCCATAAGTTAAGGGGGGGCGGGCCCCTCTGGCCGGGAAACCCCGGGGGGGGGCCCCCCAGGGGGGGCTAAAGGGGCAGGGGGGCCCCGCCCCGTTTCCCCCGTAATTAGGGGGGGGGGGGCCCCTTCGACCCCGGGGGTTGGGGGGGGGGTGGGCTACCTTTTAAATAAAGGGGGACGGGGGCCCCTTTTGTTTCCCCCCCAAAAAATTTTCGGGGCCCCCCTTCTTTGGGAGCCGGGGGGCCGTTTCGGGGGGGGGCCCCCCCCTTTTCCCTGAAAAAAAGGGGGGCATGGGCCCCCCGTCCCGGGGTTACCCCCCCAGAAATTACGGCGCCTCCACGTTTTCCGTGGGGGGGGGCCCCAAACTTTTCGGGGGGGGGGGCCCGGGGGGCCAGCCCCCTTAATCCCCCATTTTGGGGGCGGGGGCCCCCCCCCGGGGGAGCCGTGGCGGGTTTTGGGGCCCCCCTTTTCGGGGGGGCCTTTCCCTTTTTCCCCCGTTACCCCCCCCGTAATTTTTGGGGGGGCCCCTTCTTCCGGGGCCGGGGGGTTTCTCAAAACCGTTTCCCCCCAAAGAAGGGGCCCCTTTTTAACCGACCCCCTTTGGGGTTACCCCCTATTCCCGGGGGGCCTGGCGGGTTTTGGGGGCCCCCCCCTTTACGGGCCCAAAGGGGGGGGGGCCCTTCCCCCCCTTTCCCCCCCCTTTAAAAACGGGGGGCGCCTTTTTTCCGTAAAGGGGGGGGGGGGGGGGGGGGGGGGTTCACCTATTTTTGACAAAAGGGGAAGGGGGGGCCCCCCCCCCCGGGGCCCCTTTCCCCCGGGGGGGGGCCCCCCTTTTCGACCCCGGGGGCTGGGGTTTTCCCCCCTTTTATAAGAGGGGGGGAAAATGGGGCCCTTTTTTGGGGCCCCCTTTTTCCCCCGGGCGGGGGGGGGAAAAGGCCCCGGGGGGGGGGGTTTTCCCCTTTTCTTTACCCCCCAAAAACATTTCCCCCTGCCCCTTTCCCCCAGTTTTGGGGGGGGGGGCCCCCCCCTTTTCACCGGGGGGGGCTCCATCTGTTGGGACTGGGGGGCTCTTTTTTCTTTCGGGGCCCTTTCCCCCCCCCTTTTTTGGGGGGGGGGGCCCCCCATTTTTTTTAGCCGGGAGGGGGGCGTTTCTCACCTTTTTGTCTGAATACAGAGGGAAAGGCCCCCCCCAAACCCCCCCCCGGGGGACGGGGGGGGCTCCCCTTAAAACCGGGGAAAAGGGCCTGGCGGGGTTTTTCCCTTTTCCCAAGGGGGGGACGGCGGCCCCCCCGCCCCGTTTTCCCCCATAATTTTTTGGGGGGGCCCCCCATTTTTCCCCGGGGGGGGGGGGGGGCCCCTTTTTCCCCCTTTGGCCCAAGGGAAAAGGCCGGGGGCCCCTCGTCACCTTAACCCCCCCAAATTTTTTGGGGGGGCCTCCTTTGGCCGGGCCGGGCGTGGGGGCCCACCTATTTTGTCTGATCAAAGGAGCCGGGGGGCCCTCTCCCCCCGTTTTAATTTCGGGGGGGCCCCCCCCCAAGGGGGGGGGCCCCCCCCCCCCCCCCCCCCCCCCCCCCCCCCCCCCCCCCCCCCCCCCCCCCCCCCCCCCCCCCCCCCCCCCCTTCTGTACCCGGACCGTGGGTGTGGCTCACCTATCTGTTGATACAGGGAGAAATGGCGGGGCCCCTCGTCACCCTTTCCAATAAGTTAGCGGCGGGCCCCCTTTACCGGGGGCCTGGGTGGGCTCACCTATCTGTCTGACTCAGAGGAGACATCGGCCCCCTGCCCCGTTACCCCCAGTAAGTTACGGGGGCTCCTTCTGTAGCCGGGGGCCGTCGTGTGGCTCACCTATCTGTTACTACAGAGGAGACATGCGGCCTCTCTGCACCGTTTATCCCCCAGTAAGTTAGCGGCGGCCTCCATTCTGTAGCCCGGGGGCCGTGGGTTTTGGTTACCATCTTTGATACAAGGAGAAGGGGCCTCTCTGTCACCCTTTTCCCCCAGTAAGTTTGCGGCGGCCTCCATTCTGTAGCGGGAGCCGTGGCGTGTGGTCTCACCTATCTGTCGACTACAGAGGAGACATGGCGGCCTCTCTGTCACCGTTATCCCCCCGTAAGTACGGGCGGCCCATTCTGTAGCCGGGAGCGTGGGGGTGTGGCTCACCCATCTTCGACTACAGAGAGACATGGCGGCCTCTCGTCACCGTTATCCCCCAGTAAGTTAGGGGCGGCCTCCATTCTGTAGCCGGGAGCCGTGGCGTGTGGCTCACCTATCTTTCTGACTACAGAGGGGGACATGGCGGCCTCTCTGTCACCGTTATCCCCAGTAAGTTAGCGGGCGGCCCCCTTTCTGTAGCCGGGAGCCGTGGCGTGTGGTCATCACCTATCTGTCTGACTACAGAGGAGACCTGGCGGCCTCTCTGTCACCGTTATCCCCCAGTAAGTTAGCGGGCGGCCTCCATTCTGTAGTCCGGAGGCCGTGGCGTGTGGTCTCACCTATCTGTCTGACTACAGAGGAGACATGGCGGCCTCTCTGTCACCGTTATCCCCCAGTAAGTTAGGCGGGCGGGCCTCCATTCTGTAGCCGGGAGCCGTGGCGTGTGGTCTCACCTTCTATCTGAACCCACAGAGGAGACATGGCGGGCCCCTCTGTCACCGTTATCCCCCAGTAAGTAGCGGCGGCCTCCATTCTGTAACCGAGAGCCGTGGCGTGTGGTCTCACCTATCTGTCTGACTACAGAGGAGACATGGCGGCCCTCTCTGTCACCGTTATCCCCAGTAAGTTAGCGGGGGGCCTCCCCTTTTGTACCGGGGGCCTGGGGGTTGGGGTCCCTATCTTTACTACAGAGGAACTGGCGGCCTCCTGCAACCCCTTATCCCCCAGAAGTTAGCGGGCGCCTCCATTCTGTAGCGGGGCCCCTGGCGTGGGGCTCACCCACTTCTACTAAGAGGAGACAGGCGGCCTCTTTCCCGTTTTCCCCCAAAGGGGGCCCTGACCCTCGGGGGTTCCCCGTTAAAAAAGGGGGGGCCTCCTTCCCGTTAAGAAAGTTGGGGGGTTTTTTTTAAAATTTTTTCGGGTAACGGGGTAAAGGGGAAAAGGGGGGCCTTTTTGTCACCCTTATCCCCCCTAATTTGGCCCCCCCAGTTTTGGGGGGGGGGGGGGTCCTTTGGTTTGGGGGCTCCCTTCTTCCCCTTTTTTGATTTTTTGGGGGGGCCCCTTTTCCCGGGGGTTCCAAATTTGGGGAGGGGCGGGCCCCCCTTTTTGTTCCCCGGGGGGCCCCCGGGGTGTGGGGCCCCCCTTTTTTTGGGGGGGCGGGGGGCCCCCCTTTTCGTAAAATCCCCTTTTGGGTTTCCCCCGGGGGGGCTTCCCCTTTTAACCCCCTTTCCCCCGGGGGGTTTTTTCTTTAGTTTGGGGCCCGGGGGCCCCCTGGGCCAGGGGGGGTCCTTTCTTAAAGGGGGCCCCCCTTTTTTTTCCGGGGTTTTCAGGGGTCCCCTTTTTCCTTTTTTAACCCCTTTTTTCTTAACGGGGCCTCCGGGGTTTTCCACGGGCCCGGGGTTCCCCCCCCTTTTTTTTCCCCCAAGGTTCCCTTTTTTAAAGGGGGGGTTTTTTTAAAATAAAACCCCTTTCCCCTTTCCCCAAAAACGGGGGGCCTTTTTGGCCCCCCCCAAAACCCCTCTTTGGGAACCCCCTTTTTGGGGGCCCCGGGGGGTGGGGGGGGTTTTTTTTCCGGGAAAGTTATTTTCCCCCACATTTTCCCCCGGGGGTTCGGGATTCCCTTTTTTCCCAAAGGGGGGGGGCCCCCTTTTCGGGGGGTCTTTCTTTCCCCTTACTTGGGGGGTTTTTTCCTTTCCTTTTTGTTTTGGGGGGGGTTTTTTGGGGGGCTTTTTTTCCCCAAAAAGGGGGGGCCATGGGGGTCCCCTTTTTTTTTCCCCAAAAATAATTTTGGGGGGCCCCCCCCCCGGGGCCCCTTTTTTTTCCATTTTGGGGGGCCCCCCTTTTTTTTTGGGGGGGGTGGGGGGGCCCCCCTTATACCGTTTCCCCCTTTTTTTTTTTTGGGGGTCCCCCCCTTTCCCTTTCCTGTTTGGGAAACCCCTTTTTACCCCGGGGGGGGGTGGGGCCCCCCCCTTTTTAGGTTTTAATGGGATTCGGGGGGCCCCCTTCTGTTATTTGGGACCGGCCGTAGTTGGCTCCCTAGTCCACAAAGGAGGGGGACCCTGCCCCTTTTGCCCACCTTTACCCATTAAAAATAAAGGGGGGGCCCCTTTTCCTTTTGGGGGGGGCCTTGCGTTTCCAAATTCGTCGATCGGGGGAAATGGGCGGGGCCCTCTTTGGGGTTCCCCTTTAGGGGCGGCGGCCTCTTCAGTTCCCCAGAAAGGGCCTTTCCCTGTTCCATTGTTAACACTTTGGAGGGGGACCATGGCGTTCCTTTCCCCTTATCCCCGGGTATTTGGGGGCGGCCCTTTTGGGGGGGGCCCTTGGGCCCAAAACCGGTTTTGTCGTATCGAGGGGCGGCCTCCTTCTGTCCCGGGTGGTTTTCCCCCTGGGTTATGGGGCCCCTTCTTTCCGAGGCCCTTTTCGGTCCCCCCTACGGAGCTGGGGGTCCTGGAAGGGACGGCGGCCCCCTTCCCCGTTCCCGTTGGGGCCTTACGGGCCGGGGCCCTTTCCTATCGTAGCCGAGGGCTGGGGTTTTCATTTCGCCAAGAGGGGGAATTTCGGGCCCCTGTCGTTCCCCCAGTGGGGCGGGGGGCCCCTTTTCCGGCGGGTGGGGCCTCTCTTTCCATTTTGGCTTTTAAAGGAGCCTTTGGGGGTTTTTCCCCTTTTCCCCCAAGAATTTGGGCGGCCCCATTTTTGTCCCGGAGGTGGCCCTTTTTGGGCCCCCTCGTGGAAGGGGCCCCTTTAAAAGGAGGTTTTGCCCTTTCCCCCCAAAAATTTGGGGGCCCCCTTTTTTGGGGGCCCGGGGCTTTGGCGGGGTCCCTTTTCTCCCTACTGAGGGGGGCCTTTGGGGCCCCCTTTCCCCGTTTACCCCTTTTGCGGGGCCCCATTTTTAGCCGGGGAAAAAGGGGGGGGGGTGGGCACCTTTTTTTGACCAGAGGGAGGGGGCCTGGGCGGGCTCTTTTTCCAGTTTCCGAAATTTAAGGGGGCGGCCCTCCATTTTCCGGGGAGGGGCCCTCCTTTTTTCCTGGTTCCAAGAACAATGGGCGGCCCTTTTGTCACGTTATCCCCCAGTTAGTTTGAGGCGGCCCTTTGTAGGGCCGGGGGGCGTTGGGGGGTCCCTTCTGTCCGGACCGGGGGGTGGCCTCTTTTCGCCCCTTATCCCCAGTAAGTTAGCAGGGGCGCCTCCATTCGTGATGCCGGTGAGCCGTGGCGTGTGGTCTCACCTATCTGTCTGAACCGAGGGAAGACTGGCGGCCTCTCTGTCACCGTTATCCCCCAGTAAGTTTAGCGGGCGGCCTCCATTTCTGTAGCGGGAGCCGTGGCGTGTGGGTCTCACCTATTTTGTCTTATACAGAGGAGACATGGCGGCCTCTCTGTCACCGTTATCCCCCCAGTAAGTTAGCGGCGGGGCCTCCCATTCTGTAGCCGGAGCCGTGCGTGTGGTCTCACCTATCTTCTGACTACAGAGGAGACATGGCGCCTCTCTGTCACCGTTATCCCCCAGTAAGTTAGCGGGGCGGGCCTCCATTCTGTAGCCGGAGCCGTGGCGTGTGGTCTCACCTATCTGTCGACTACAGAGGAGACATGGCGGCCTCTCTGTCACCGTTATCCTCCATAAGTTAGCGGGCGGCCTCCATTCTGTACCGGGGAGCCGGGGGCGTGTGGTCTCACCTATCTATCTGACTACAGAGGAACATGGCGGCCTCCTGTCACCGTTATCCCCAGTAAGTTAGCGGGCGGCCTCCATTCTGTAGCCGGGAGCCGTGGCGTGTGGTCTCACCTATCTGTCTGACTACAGAGGAGACATGGCGGCCTCTCTGTCACCGTTATCCCCCAGTAAGTTAGCGGCGGCCTCCATTCTGTAGCCGGGAGCCGTGGCGTGTGGTCTCCACTATCTGACTACAGAGGAGACATGGCGGCCTCTCTGTCACCGTTATCCCCAGTAAGTTAGCGGGCGGCCTCCATTCTGTAGCCGGAGCCGTGGCGTGGTCTCACCTATCTGTCTGACTACAGAGGAGACATGGCGGCCTCTCTGTCACCGTTATCCCAGTAAGTTAGCGGCGGCCTCCATTCTGTAGCCGGAGCCGTGGCGTGTGGTCTCACCTATCTGTCTGACTACAGAGGAGACATGGCGGCCTCTCTGTCACCGTTATCCCCAGTAAGTTAGCGGGCGGCCTCCATTCTGTAGCCGGGAGCCGTGGCGTGTGGTCTCACCTATCTTCTGACTACAGAGGAGACATGGCGGCCTCTCTGTCACCGTTATCCCCCAGTAAGTTAGCGGGCGGCCTCCATTCTGTAGCCGGAGCCGGGCGTGTGGTCTCACCTATCTGTCTGACTACAGAGGAGACATGGCGGCCTCTCTGTCACCGTTATCCCCAGTAAGTTAGCGGGCGGCCTCCATTCTGTAGCGGGAGCCTGGCGTGTGGTCTCACCTATCTGTCTGACTACAGAGGAGACATGGCGGCCTCTCTGTCACCGTTATCCCCCAGTAAGTTGCGGGCGGCCTCCATTCTGTAGCCGGGAGCCGTGGCGTGTGGTCTCACCTATCTGTCTGACTACAGAGGAGACATGGCGGCCTCTCTGTCACCGTTATCCCCCAGTAAGTTAGCGGGCGGCCTCCATTCTGTAGCCGGGAGCCGTGGCGTGTGGTCTCACCTATCTGTCTGACTACAGAGGAGACATGGCGGCCTCTCTGTCACCGTTATCCCCCAGTAAGTTAGCGGGCGGCCTCCATTCTGTAGCGGGAGCCGTGGCGTGTGGTTCACCATCTCTGATACAGAGAGACATGGCGGCTCTGTCACCGTTACCCCCATAGTTAGGGCGGCCTCATCTGTAGCCGGAGCCGTGGGTGTGGTCTCACCTATCTTTGACTACAGAGGAGACATGGCGGCTCTCTGTCACCGTTATCCCAGTAATTACGGGCGGCCTCCATTCTGTAGCCGGGAGCCGTGGCGTGTGTCTACCTATCTTCTGACTAAGAGGAACTGGCGCCTCTCTGTCACCGTTATCCCCAGTAAGTTACGGGCGCCTCATTCTGTAGCCGGACCGTGGTGTGGCTCACCTATCTGTCTGACTACAGAGGAGACATGGCCTCTCTGTCACCGTTATCCCAGTAAGTTAGCGGCGGCCTCCATTCTTAGCGGAGCCGTGGCGGGGTCTCACCTATCTGTCGACTACAGAGGAGACATGGCGCCTCTCTGTCACCGTATCCCCCATAAGTGCGGGGGCCTCCATTCTGTAGCCGGAGCCGTGGCTGTGGTCACCTATCTGACTACAGAGGAGACATGGCCCTCTCTGTCACGTTATCCCCCAGTAAGTACGGCGCCTCATTCTTAGCGGGAGCCGTGGCGTGTGGTCTCACCTATCTGTCTACTACAGAGGAGACATGGCGGCCTCTCGTCACCGTTATCCCCAGTAAGTTAGCGGCGGCTCCATTCTGTAGCCGGAGCCGTGGCGTGTGTCTCACTATCTGCTGATACGAGGAGACTGCGCCTCTCTGTCACCGTATCCCCAGTAATTAGGGCGGCCTCCATTCTGTAGCGGGAGCCGTGGCTGTGGTCTCACCTATCTTCTGACTACAGAGGAGACATGGCGCCTCTCTGTCACCGTTATCCCCAGTAAGTTAGCGGGCGGCCTCCATTCTGTAGCCGGGAGCCGTGGCGTGTGGTCTCACCTATCTATCTGACTACAGAGGAGACATGGCGCCTCTCTGTCACCGTTATCCCCCAGTAAGTTAGCGGGCGCCTCCATTCTGTAGCGGGAGCCGTGGCGTGTGGTCTCACCTATCTTCTGACTACAGAGGAGACATGGCGGCCTCTCTGTCACCGTTATCCCCCAGTAAGTTAGCGGGCGGCCTCCATTCTGTAGCCGGGAGCCGTGGCGTGTGGTCTCACTATCGTCTGACTACAGAGGAGACATGGCGGCCTCTCTGTCACCGTTATCCCCCAGTAAGTTAGCGGCGGCCTCCTTCTGTAGCCGGGAGCCGTGGCGTGTGGTCTCACCTATCTTCTGACTACAGAGGAGACATGGCGGCCTCTCTGTCACGTTATCCCCCAGTAAGTTAGCGGGCGGCCTCCATTCTGTAGCCGGGAGCCGTGGCGTGTGGTCTCACCTATCTTCTGACTACAGAGGAGACATGGCGGCCTCTCTGTCACGTTATCCCCAGTAAGTTAGCGGGCGGCCTCCATTCTGTAGCCGGAGCCGTGGCGTGTGGTCCTATCTGTCTGACTACAGAGGAGACATGGCGGCCTCTCTGTCACCGTTATCACCCAGTAAGTTACGGGCGGCTTCCATTCTGTAGCCGGGAGCCGTGGCGTGTGGTCTCACCTATCTGTCTGACTACAGAGGAGACATGGCGCCTCTCTGTCACCGTTATCCCCCAGTAAGTTAGCGGGCGGCCTCCATTCTGTAGCCGGAGCCGTGGCGTGTGGTCTCATCTATCTTCTGACTACAGAGGAGACATGGCGGCCTCTCTGTCACCGTTATCCCCCAGTAATTAGCGGGCGGCCTCCATTCTCTAGCCGGGAGCCGTGGCGTGTGGTCTCACTATCTGTCTGACTACAGAGGAGACATGGCGCCTCTCTGTCACCGTTATCACCCAGTAAGTTATCGGGCGGCCTCCATTCTGTAGCCGGGAGCCGTGGCGTGTGGTCTCACCTATCTGTCTGACTACAGAGGAGACATGGCGGCCTCTCTGTCACCGTTATCCCCCAGTAAGTTAGCGGGCGGCCTCCATTCTGTAGCCGGGAGCCGTGGCGTGTGGTCTCACCTATCTGTCTGACTACAGAGGAGACATGGCGCCTCTCTGTCACCGTTATCCCCAGTAAGTTAGCGGGCGGCCTCCATTCTGTAGCGGGAGCCGTGGCGTGTGGTCTCACTATCTGTCTGACTACAGAGGAGACATGGCGGCCTCTCTGTCACCGTTATCCCCCAGTAAGTTAGGGGCGGCCTCCATTCTGTAGCCGGGAGCCGTGGCGTGTGGTCTCACCTATCTGTCTGACTACAGAGGAGACATGGCGGCCTCTCTTCACCGTTATCCCCAGTAAGTTAGCGGGCGGCCTCCATTCTGTAACCGGGAGCCGTGGCGTATGGTCTCACCTATCTGTCTGACTACAGAGGAGACATGGCGCCTCTCTGTCACCGTTATCCCCCAGTAAGTTAGCGGGCGGCCTCCATTCTGTAGCCGGGAGCCGTGGCGTATGTGGTCTCACCTATCTGTCTGACTACAGAGGAGACATGGCAGCCTCTCTGTCACCGTTATCCCCCAGTAAGTTAGCTGGCGGCCTCCATTCTGTAGCCGGGAGCCTGGCGTGTGGTCTCACCTATCTAGTCTGACTACAGAGGAGACATGGCGGCCTCTCTGTCACCGTTATCCCCCAGTAAGGTAGCGGGCGACCTCCATTCTGTAGCCGGGAGCCGTGGCGTGTGGTCTCACCTATCTATCTGACTACAGAGGAGACATGGCGGCCTCTCTGTCACCGTTATCCCCCAGTAAGTTACGGGCGGCCTCCATTCTGTAGCCGGGAGCCGTGGCGTGTGGTCTCACCTATCTTCTGACTACAGAGGAGACATGGCGGCCTCTCTGTCACCGTTATCCCCCAGTAAGTTAGCGGGCGGCCTCCATTCTGTAGCCAGGAGCCGTGGCGTGTGGTCTCACCTATCTGTCTGACTACAGAGGAGACATGGCGGCCTCTCTCTCACCGTTATCCCCCAGTAAGTTATCGGGCGGCCTCCATTCTGTAGCCGGGAGCCGTGGCGTGTGGTCTCACCTATTGTCTGACTACAGAGGAGACATGGCGGCCTCTCTGTCACCGTTATCCCCCAGTAAGTTAGCGGGCGGCCTCCATTCTGTAACCGGGAGCCGTGGCGTATGGTCTCACCTATCTGTCTGACTACAGAGGAGACATGGCGGCCTCTCTGTCACCGTTATCCCCCAGTAAGTTAGCGGGCGGCCTCCATTCTGTAGCCGGGAGCCGTGGCGTATGGTCTCACCTATCTGTCTGACTACAGAGGAGACATGGCGCCTCTCTGTCACCGTTATCCCCCAGTAAGTTAGCGGGCGGCCTCCATTCTGTAGCCGGGAGCCGTGGCGTGTGGTCTCACCTATCTATCTGACTACAGAGGAGACATGGCGGCCTCTCTGTCACCGTTATCCCCCAGTAAGTTAGCGGGCGGCCTCCATTCTGTAGCCGGGAGCCGTGGCGTGTGGTCTCACCTATCTGTCTGACTACAGAGGAGACATGGCGGCCTCTCTCTCTACCGTTATCCCCCAGTAAGTTATCGGGCGGCCTCCATTCTGTAGCCGGGAGCCGTGGCGTGTGGTCTCACCTATCTGTCTGACTACAGAGGAGACATGGCGGCCTCTCTGTCACCGTATCCCCCAGTAAGTTAGCGGCGGCCTCCATTCTGTAGCCGGGAGCCGTGGCTGTGGTCTCACCTATCTGTCTGACTACAGAGGAGACATGGCGGCCTCTCTGTCACCGTTATCCCCCAGTAAGTTAGCGGGCGGCCTCCATTCTGTAGCCGGGAGCCGTGGCGTATGGTCTCACCTATCTGTCTGACTACAGAGGAGACATGGCGGCCTCTCTGTCACCGTTATCCCCCAGTAAGTTAGCGGGCGGCCTCCATTCTGTAGCCGGGAGCCGTGGCGTGTGGTCTCACCTATCTGTCTGACTACAGAGGAGACATGGCGGCCTCTCTCTCACCGTTATTCCCCAGTAAGTTACGGGCGGCCTCCATTCTGTAGCCGGGAGCCGTGGCGTAGTGGTCTCACCTATCTATCTGACTACAGAGGAGACATGGCGTCCTCTCTGTCACCGTTATCCCCCAGTAAGTTATCGGGCGGCCCCCATTCTGTAGCCGGGAGCCGTGGCGTGTGGTCTCACCTATCTGTCTGACTACAGAGGAGACATGGCGGTAGGAGCGTGCACGACGACTCCTCAGTGTGTGATGTAGTCATCTATGTGGCAGTAATGCCGCTATTCCCATAGACCTCCACATTCGGTGTGCCGCCGCCGCGCACGCTCTTGTATTGATGTCATTGGGCACATCCGCCGGCCGCGGTACATGGGGTTAGCAGGAGCTGATCCTGTTCTTTCTTGTCTTCCACAGATCCAGTGTGTAAAGTCTCTGTACAGAACACGACTGTGGGGCACAACGTTTCGCTGCGCTGCTCCTGTTCCTCGGATGTCGCTCATCCATCACAGTATGAATGGCGAAACGTCACTCACCGAGTGTCCGACCAGCAGAACCTCACCGTATCCATGGGGAAAGAGCCGCAGACTTTATGGTGTGTCGTCAGAAATGAGGTCTCCAGTAGTAATGCCACTGTTACTGTGCCCGGCCAAGTACCAGGTGAGTGTGAACAGCGGTCTACAGGCGTCTGATGGGAGGCAGGTGTCTACAGCTGTATTCAGATGTGACTCCTCTGTCACATCTCTCTGCCTCTTTTTGCCTTAGGCTGGAAGTGCAGTGGGGCGGGGAAAGCAACTGGACTGCTGCTTCTCAGTGCATTGCCACACCCCCAAGGCACTTGCAGCCTCATTTGCATACAGATGCTACACTAGATTTCTCATGATTGGCCAATTAGATTTCTACAAGAAAGGTATCATTATAAAATGATAAGGCTGGCAGAATTGTTTTTATTTTTAACCTCATCTCCCTAAGAAAATGTCATTATCGTAAGTGCAGAAATGGGATCAATAATCCCCTCGTCTCACCACGAAAACAGTGGAAAATAGCTGGTCTGGAAGGAACATACAATGGAGGTGTCCTCGGTGTCGCCGTCCCTTTGTGATCGGACAAGCGCCTTCTCGCAAAATGAACAATGTAACAGCGGATCCCAAAGAACAATGGCCGAAGCGCGTGTGTTACCCTTTCACCATATTTTCATTATTTTCTGTGATAAGATGGAGTCAGTGAAAACGACAACTCGCCCCATAAAAACAATCCTGATACAGCGATATGGGAAGAGTAAAAAGACGCAATGACTCTCGAAGGAAGGCGTAGGAAATTACCAGAGCACCAAATCTTCCCTTGTTGTTAAGGGGTTAAACAGCCTCAGACTTAAGAGCTGCGGGTTGTGGGCGCTCGACACGTCACTGTATATAGGGCAGGGCGGCACTGCACACTTCACTCGCATCGGGTGTGGGATCCCGGCGATGCCCAGTGCACTAATGGGCACATGGTGGTCTGTGTGGGGGGTGACGCCGGCATTACTGGATGGTCACTGACGCACCCATGAAGGTGATGTATAGAGATGGCAGATGGCGGCACAGGAATCTCGGTGCGTCCTCCTCGGGTATAGCAATATACAGTCTACATCTCCCCAGAAGCCGAGTATGCAGACGAGCTTCAGAGGAGGACCAAGATGGCGCTGCAGGGGCCCCAGTTGTCATAGTAACCCGTTGATGCCCTGTATCAGCATTGTATCTTAATTAACAAGATGTCTATTTTAGCAAACCAAGAAGAATAGACTGTTATTGAATGTTGACTTTTGTATTTAAGCATTTCTTTCTGCCTGATCAAGAAAACAGACTATTGTATGTGTATGAGCCCCGTCACACGTAGCGACACACCAGTGATCCCGACAACGATATGCACTTGTCAGGATCGCTGGTGTGTCGCTACATGATCGCTGGTGAGCTGTCAAACAGGCAGCGATCAGGACAGCGACTATGCGGGTAACATCGCTTAGTAACCCGCAGTGTACGTTAGATACCAGCACTCTGGTGCAGGGAGCTGGTAACCAAGGTACACATCGGGTTTCCAGGCGCTGCACAGCACCTGGAAACCCAATGTGCACCTTGGTTACTAGCTCCCCTGCAGCAGCGCGCTGGTATCCAACGTACACATCGGGTTTCTAGGCACCGCCCGGCGCCTAGAAACCCGCTGTGTACCTTGGTTACCAGCTGATCGCTGGTCTCCCGCCTGTCACATGCAGCGATGCGTGCCTGTCAGCGGGAAACCAGCGATCAAAAAAATGTCCAGCACATTCAGCGACGATCAGCGATACCCGGCAGGGGGGCTGATCATCGCTGAATGTCACACACAGCGATATCGCTGGTGAGCTCGCTGCTGCGTCACAAAACTAGTGACTCAGAGATCGCTGTGTGAGACGGGGGCTTAAGCCTATAATATTGACTTGTAAGCTGATATGTGATATAACATAATGTGCTCTTATCCTTGATGACTAGTGATATGCTGATTATGCATTGTCTAGGACAGATAGTTTGTTGATTTTGAAAACAGAGGAGGAAAAACTATGCAAATAGATTAAATAATCAAACAATGCGACTTGGTCATCACCATTCTTCCCCTTATCTGTGATGCTGGACTGAAGGACACTGGTTAAATATAAAAAGTGGTTACATGCCTCCGTAGAGAGAGACAGAGAAACTGAGAGTCAGCCAGAGATTCTGCCAAGACATCCAAACATCCAGGGGACCTTACAGGATTTCTGCCAATACATCATGGCCCCATCATGAGGGACACAGATCTATCATTCTACAGGAAACAACCCAGGGGACTGACACCCGGTTGGAAGAATAAAGATCTGCTCCATTGAGCATCGCTGAACCATGGATTTGTTTGGAGAAAACCAGGATTGGGACCCGCTGGTCGCCTGGCTCCATGGAGATGTTCGGAGAAGCCAGGTTGAGACCCTCGGGTCAACTGACCTTGTACCTCAATGGACTGTCATCATGTTACGCTTGTTGTTACCTTCTCTCTAAGTGCGTGTCACAGGTGGGGTAATCGGCCCTGGGAGCGTTAGGGTGAGACTCTGTAATGTGCACCATCTTGGGTATTTAGCTGGGACTGTTCTACGTGCTATCTACCTATTTTGTGGTTCAATAAAGTATTGCCACACTGTTTTACCCTCACCCTGTGTTGTCTGAGTAGCGTTATGCCCATGTTAAAGGGAGAGGGTGTGTTTGGCAGGACGATCCCCTGGTCCATGCGGTTTCAGCCAGCGGACCTACGGGCCCGCAGACCCCCCCCGTGTCTCCAGATGCCCCTGAAATTGTGTTGGTCCACATTCACACTAACTGTGATACCAGTTGCGTGTTAAGGGACCTTGGCTTATAACCCCCACATGCAGTCACCACAGCACGGTAGTACAGTTATACCTGTATTTGTGGAGGGACCTCGGCTCATAGGCCCTACATGCGGTCACCGCAGCATGGTTGTACAGTTACACTCATATTTGTGGAGAGACCTCGGCTCATAACCCCCACATGCAGTCACCCAGCACGGCACGTTTGTACAGTTACAGTTATACGTATGGATGGACCTTTGCTCATAGCCTCCACATCGGTCACTCCAGCACGGTCATACAGTTACACTTATACTTATGGAGGGACCTTGGCTCATAGCTCCTACATGCAGTCAATCCAACACGGTTGTACAGTTACACTCGTATTTGTGGAGAGACCACGGCTCATAGCCCCCACATGAGGTCACCCCAGCTTGGTCATACAGTTACACCCGTATTTGTGGAGAGACCACGGCTCATAGCCCCCACATGAGGTCCCCCAGCTTGGTCGTACAGTTACACATACTTATGGAAGGACCTTGGCTCATAGCCCCCACATGCGGTCACATCAGCACAGTGTGGAGACCATGGAGCCAGGTGAACAGCTGGTCCCAATTTTGGCTTTCTCCAAACATATCCATGGTCCAGCGATGGTCAATGGAGCAGATCTGTATTCTTCCAACCAGAGCCGAAAACCCCTAGGTTGTTTCCTGTAGAATGATAGTTCCATGTCTCTCGTGATGGTACCATGATGAATTGGCTGCAGTCCTGTCTCTGGCCCTTTGGATGTATATGTCTTTGCAGGATCTCTGGCTGTCTATCTTTTTCAGTCTCTCTGTCTCTGAGTCTCTTTATACCGAGGCATGTAACCTATTTTAGATTTAACAAGTGTCCTTCAGTCCAACATCAAGATAAGGGAAAAAATGGCGATGAGATCAAGTAGCATTACTTGATTATTTACTCTATTAGCACAGTTTTTCCCTCTCTGCTTTCAGAGTCAACAAACTGGCTCCATAACACAATGCATAATGAGCATATCCGCTAACATCACTAGTAGTGATGAGCGAGTATACTCGTTGCTCGGGTGGTCTCCGAGTATTTGGAAATGTTCGGAGATTTCGTTTCTGTCGCCGCAGCTGCATGATTTATGGCTGCTGGACAGCTTGAATACATGTGAGGAATGCCTGTTTGTTAAGGAATCCCCACATGTATTCAGGCTGTCAAATAGCCGTAAATGATGCAGCTACGGCAACAGAAACTGAATCTCCGAGCACTTCCAAATACTCGGAGACCACCCGAGCAACGATTATACTCGCTCATCACTAATCACTAGTCATCAAAGATAAGCGCACACTATGTTATATGGAATATCGGCTTACAAGTCACTATTACAGGTTTACACAGGCAAAAGTATAGATAACAGCATATTCTTCTTGGTTTGCTAAAAATATTCCTCTGGGTAATTAAGATATAATCCGGTTTCTTCACATTGCTCCCCATTTTAATGATAACATTCCGATCATCCTTCTCTACTTATGGGGAGTCAGTCCACAACATGTCTTTAAACACAGTCACGAATTTAAGAGCTCTCACCTTTATGACACAAAACATTCTCTCATCCAGATCCTTCAGAGCATATTCCATGTCCTCCTTACGAAAATAAACTCCACACGTAATTGAAGAGTAACAACTGGTATCCATTGGGTCCACGCATGGCTTCCTCCACATCCCATAGTTCCTGGATTAAATTCCATTCACTCCGTGGAAGCTGACACATCTCCTGTAGTTTCCATTTCTTCTTGAGGTCATATATCCACTCTGATCTTCTTCCCAAGGCCGAGTTGGTGGGGTTAGACATAGTAGCGTCTAAAACCTGCTGTGCATGCCTCATCAATGGTCTGCTGGGTCTGTCTGTATGCCTCCCTGGTTGTGGAGCCCTGGACAGTGTGTGAGAACACCAATCCCCTGCAGCTCCCCGGTTCGACCGGGCTGAGTAGTATCCCACTGCTACCACCATAATGTGGGAGAACGTGTGTTTGGAGGGCACACAGGTCCGCTAGCCAAAACCGCATGGACCAGGGATGGTCCTGCTGAACGCACGCTCTCCTTTAACATGGGCATAACACTATTCAGACAACACAGGGTGAGGGTTAAAACAGTGCGGCAATGTTTATTGAACCACAAAACAGGCAGATAACAAATAGAACAGTCCCAGCACAGGACCAGGATGGTCCACAATACAGAGTCTCACCCCTCCGCTGACCTGCCGGGATAATGGCAGATGTTATGTCAGAGCTCCCAGGGTCGGCTACCCCACCTGTGCCACGCACAGAGAGGAGGTAATGACAAGTGTAGGAAGATGACAGTCCATAGAGTCCATACGAGGTCCAAAGCCATCTGACATGAGTCACAACCTGGCTTCTCCGAACATCTCCATGTAGCCAGGCAACCAGCAGGTTCCAATCCTGGCTTTCTCCAAACGTATCCATGGTTCAGCGATGGTCAAAGGAGCAGATCTGTATCCTTCCAAACTGAGCCGAAAACCCCTCGGTTGTTTCCTGTAGAATGATAGATCCATGTGAATCCTCCATCCTGTAGTAGGTCCGCAGCAAAGAGAGAAAATTTTGGAATGCTTATCCCCAATTTTTGGAAGCTGTAAATGCCGTCCAAGTTGTCTTCAAGCTGCTATGAAGCCAGACGCCAAGGAAGAAGAGGCTGTAGGGACTCACGCTCTTGGGTAGCCACTTGGAACACAAAGCCACAGGAATCTTATTTCAAAACGGAATGATGTTTATTTCCACAGGATGCACAGCACGAAAACAAAACCATAAACATATATCCCGGCCTTGTCCAGGTGCTAACTAAACAGACCAGACCCTAACTACTCATACATGGCTGAGCTAGCTGCAGCCCGGTCACACAAAGTGACCATTATCCATAGCAGCCAGTGATACCTGCAGTTTGGTGTCCATGGCCTATGCAAACTCTTCTCAAAGAGATTCTGGCCTGTCTCTCTCCAGCTCCTGCACAACCCACTCTACACTGCTCTCCCAGCTGACTGACCAGTGATCACACAGCCTGGTTCTAGTCATGGCTGCCCAGGTGCACCTACTCAGGACCTGTAGTGATAGGATTTACCCCTACCTACTATTGCTGGAGCCTTCACATCCAGAACTTACATCACCGAGGCCAGCCACCACAGTGACACCTATCTCCCATCTAGGACTTTTTCTCCTGCTTTCCTACAAGGCTCTATATGATATCAATAATCTGCAGATCTGGGCCTGGAGGTTTTAGTGCTGAAAGAGCGTTCATTTTGGAGGCGAGTTCCACACTGGTTGAGGATCTTCCTTGTGACACAATGGAGAGTCCCCACTGATTCTGTATGGGTGCTTCATCATGGACACAGGGTGAGATGAACCTTTTGGATGATGTCCTAACCTCTGCTCTACCACCGATAACCTCCAGTAAGATAGTGGTCAGCCTCCATTCTGTGGACTCACCCCCCTCTCAAAATTCCCGGGACAAGAACCGTGACACAAGGTCTGACTGAACAATTTGGCTATGGAGGAGACATGGCGGCAGCAGGACTGTGCATGACGCTCCTCTCACCTGTATGTGTTCTGCACCTAGCATAATCACATATCCTCTATACGGCAGCATCTGGTGTGGATGTCATTGTGGCACATCCGCCGGCCGCGGTACATGGGTTAGCAGGAGCTGATCCATTTCTTTCTTGTCTTCCACAGATCCAGTGTGTAAAGTCTCTGTACAGAACACGACTGTGGGGCACAACGTTTCGCTGCGCTGCTTCTGTTCCTCGGATGTCGCTCAACCCTCACAGTATGAATGGCGAAACATCACTCACCGAGTGTCCGACCAGCAGGACCTCACCGTATCCATGGGGAAAGAGTCGCAGACTTTGTGGTGTGTCGTCAGTAATGGGGTCTCCAGTACTAATGCCACTGTTACTGTGCCTAGCCAAGTACCAGGTGAGTGTGAACAGCGGTCTACAGGCGTCCTAGCATGGAGAGATCCCAGGCAGAGATTACTGTATATGTCACCTTGTATGATATTAAGACGTCTGTCACCTCCTGTCATAGCGAGACGTCTGTCAGCTACTGTCATAGCAAGACGTCTGTCACTACTGTGATAGCGAGACGTCTGTCACCTCCTGTGATAGCGAGACATCTGTCACCTACTGTCATAGCGAGACGTCTGTCACCTCCTGTCATAGCGAGACGTCTGTCAGCTACTGTCATAGCAAGACGTCTGTCACCTCCTGTGATAGCGAGACATCTGTCACCTACTGTCATAGCGAGACGTCTGTCACCTCCTGTCATAGCGAGACGTCTGTCAGCTACTGTCATAGTGAGACGTCTGTCACCTACTGTCATAGCGAGACGTCTGTCACCTCTTGTGATAGTGAGACATCTGTCACCTCCTGTGATAGCGAGACGTCTATCACCTCCTGTGATAGCGAGACATCTGTCAGCTACTGTCATAGCAAGACGTCTGTCATCTCCTGTGATAGCGAGACATCTGTCATCTCCTGTGATAGCGAGACGTCTGTCACCTACTGTCATAGCGAGACGTCTGTCACCTCCTGTGATAGCGAGACGTCTGTCACCTACTGTCATAGCGAGACATCTGTCATTCCTGTGATAGCGAGACGTCTGTCACCTACTGTCATAGCGAGACATCTGTCATCTCCTGTGATAGTGAGACATCTGTCACCTCCTGTGATAGCGAGACATCTGTCACCTCTTGTCATAGCGAGACGTCTGTCACCTATTGTCATAGCGAGACATCTGTCAGCTACTGTGATAGCGAGACATCTGTCAGCTACTGTGATAGCGAGACATCTGTCATCTCCTCTGATAGTGAGACGTCCGACACCTCCTCTGATAGCGAGACGTCTGTCAGCTACTGTGATAGTGAGACGTCTGTCACTACTGTCATAGCGAGACGTCTGTCACCTTCTGTGATAGCGAGACGTCCGACACCTCCTGTGATAGTGAGACATCTGTCACCTCCTGTGATAGTGAGACATCTGTCAGCTACTGTCATAGCAAGACGTCTGTCACCTATTGTCATAGCGAGACGTCTGTCAGCTACTGTGATAGCGAGACATCTGTCATCTCCTGTGATAGCGAGACGTCTGTCACTTACTGTCATAGCGAGACGTCTGTCACCTCCTGTGATAGCGAGACGTCTGTCACCTACTGTCATAGCGAGACATCTGTCATCTCCTGTGATAGCGAGACGTCTGTCACCTACTGTCATAGCGAGACATCTGTCATCTCCTGTGATAGTGAGACATCTGTCACCTCCTGTGATAGCGAGACATCTGTCACCTCTTGTCATAGCGAGACGTCTGTCACCTATTGTCATAGCGAGACATCTGTCATCTCCTGTGATAGTGAGACATCTGTCACCTCCTGTGATAGCGAGACATCTGTCACCTCTTGTCATAGCGAGACGTCTGTCACCTATTGTCATAGCGAGACATCTGTCAGCTACTGTGATAGCGAGACATCTGTCATCTCCTGTGATAGCGAGACGTCTGTCACCTACTGTCATAGCGAGACATCTGTCATCTCCTGTGATAGCGAGACGTCTGTCACCTACTGTCATAGCGAGACATCTGTCATCTCCTGTGATAGCGAGACGTCTGTCACCTACTGTCATAGCGAGACATCTGTCATCTCCTGTGATAGTGAGACATCTGTCACCTCCTGTGATAGCGAGACATCTGTCACCTCTTGTCATAGCGAGACGTCTGTCACCTATTGTCATAGCGAGACATCTGTCAGCTACTGTGATAGCGAGACATCTGTCATCTCCTGTGATAGCGAGACGTCTGTCACCTACTGTCATAGCGAGACGTCTGTCACCTCCTGTGATAGCGAGACGTCTGTCACCTACTGTCATAGCGAGACATCTGTCATCTCCTGTGATAGCGAGACGTCTGTCACCTACTGTCATAGCGAGACATCTGTCATCTCCTGTGATAGCGAGACGTCTGTCACCTCCTGTGATAGCGAGACGTCTGTCAGCTACTGTCATAGCGAGACGTCTGTCACCTTCTGTGATAGCGAGACGTCCGACACCTCCTGTGATAGTGAGACGTCTGTCACCTCCTCTGATAGTGAGACGTCCGACACCTCCTGTGATAGCGAGACGTCCGATACCTCCTGTGATAGTGAGACGTCTGTCACCTCCTCTGATAGTGAGACGTCCGACACCTCCTGTGATAGTGAGACGTCTGTCACCTCCTCTGATAGTGAGACGTCCGACACCTCCTCTGATAGTGAGACGTCCGACACCTCCTGTGATAGTGAGATGTCTGTCACCTTCTCTGATAGTGAGACGTCTGTCACCTCCTGTGATAGTGAGACGTCTGTCACCTCCTGTGATAGCGAGACGTCCTATACCTCCTGTGATAGCGAGACGTCCTATACCTCCTGTGATAGTGAGACGTCCGACACCTCCTGTGATAGTGAGACGTCTGTCACCTCCTCTGATAGTGAGACGTCCGACACCTCCTGTGATAGTGAGACGTCTGTCACCTTCTCTGATAGTGAGACGTCTGTCACCTCCTGTGATAGTGAGACGTCTGTCACCTCCTGTGATAGTGAGACGTCCTATACCTCCTGTGATAGTGAGACGTCTGTCACCTCCTGTGATAGTGAGACGTCTGTCACCTCCTGTGATAGTGAGACGTCCGACACCTCCTGTGATAGTGAGACGTCTTTCTCCTTCGTCTCATTGGGGGACACAGGACTGTGGGTGTATGCTACTGCCGCTAGGAGGCTGACACTAAGTAAACATAAAAAAAGGTTAGCTCCTCCTCCGCCGTATACACCTCAGCACTGGCCGCAGGCAAACCCAGTTATTGCTTAGTGTCTGATGGAGGCACACGTCTGGTTCTTTTTCCAGACCATTTTTTTTTTTTTTTTTTTTCTTTCCCACGAAGATGAGATAGGGGCGACGGATCCTATTGAAAGGGTCCGATCTCCCCAAACCATCAACGGGCGAGCACGTGGAGTAAAGCCTCCATCGTATCCTCTCCCGCAACGTGGGACATAAATGCCGGACTCAGCCCTGACCACCCTAAGGTATTGAAGCCCTAGGCTGTACAGAGGCAGGAGTTAGTCCGTGCGGCCCCCACTGCACCACCAATGCTAGACTGCGGTGCTGCAAGGTGGCGGACGGTCCCTCTCCTCATCCCCTGAAGGGGTGATGGAGTTAGGGTGCCTGCACCGTCCCTCCTTTTTTTGCTGCAAGCCCCCTCTAAAAGACGGGAGACGCTGGACTAATGTCTGGGAGAGCCGCAAGTCCACTGCAGCAAGGAAGACCCACCATTAGAGGTCATGGAGCTGGAGCCTGCACCGTTCCCCATTTTTTTGGTAGAAGACTGCAAGCAGGAGAACCCACCTTCAAAGCTCCGGAGAACAGTGTCGGACGTCAGGTAGCGTCTGGGGCGGTCGAGATTCGGTGGGAGCGGTCCGCGAGGCTGTCTGTGAAACCCCCGGAGAGCGCCATCCCCTCTCTGCGTGTGACGGTCCGCCTGGCTTCTAGGCGGCCGCCGCCAAAAATCTAGCTCCCGGCTTCGGCCGGTGCTAGGCCGCGGGCTGAAATTTAGTCCCGGCTTCGGCCGGGAACCAGGCCGCATGTCTAATTTTGCTCCCGGCGTCGGCCGGAAGATAGGCCGTGCTCCGCCCCGGCAGCGTCACTTCCGGCGGGCCCGCCCCCTGTTTTTCGGGCGGCCACCGCCAAAAATTTAGGCCGAGGCTTCGGCCGGCGCTAGGCCGCGGCCGGAAATTTAGTGGCGTCTCCGGCATCTGACGGCGCTAGGCCGCGCCTCTCGACCCCGGCCCCTGTGATCAGCTATATGAGCCACGCCTCCCTGACAGGGAGCGCTCTTTTTGAAAGTCTGGAGCCTTTGCTCTTTTCCTTTTGCGCTGTCAACGCTGCTTAAGGACGTCCGGGGATACAGGACTGGGGTAAGTGCTGCTACCTCCAGCCCGGCTCCACTTCGCTGCGCCCCGCTACCATACCTCCGCATCGTCACAGGGCTCTGAACAGATACAGTATGTCCAGAAGAACTAAGGCTCACACGGTGCTGTATACCGCATGCATTGCCTGTAAATCCCCTTTTCCGCATGCCCAGACTAATCGGGTCTGCGAAGCCTGTGACTCTGAACGGGCTCAGGAGCCCTCACCTATAGCCCAGCCCAGTGCGTCAGGTCCCCGGAATGGGCCCTGTCTCTGTCTCAATCTGTGGCATCATTAACAAGAGCAATCGAGTCCCTTCAAGCTCCTGATAGGAGCAGGGACAGTGGTTCACCCGTCTTGGCGACGTCTCAGGAACCTCCGGCCTGCAGGGGCCGCGCTCTCACCAGGCAGACGCAGGGGAAGCGAACCCACACTGCGTCGCCTATGCCGTCCAGGGCTTCAGCATCCTTCAGCTCAGCTTCTCGCTCTCCCTCACCTTTAGAGGCAAGTGATCAATATTCGGATTCCGATACTGAAGGGTCCCTCAATTTGGAAGCTCCAGGTTGTCAGGAGACAATTGACAGTCTGATCGAAGCTGTCAATCAATCTCTGGGGGTAGACGATGAATCCACCTTGGCCTCTGGTCATAAGGTGTCTTTCAAACGAGCCAGACAGACCCATAAGGTTTTTGGTGCTCATCCTGAGTTTGAGGAGCTTGTGCAGCGCCACCGGAGAAAAACCGGATAAGCGCTTTACAGGACAGAAGGCCCTCAATACCAGGTATCCTTTTGCTCCTGAACTTCTTAAGAAGTGGGCGGAATCCCCAGTGGTCGATCCTCCGGTGTCACGCTTGGCATCTAAGACGCTTCTTCCCTTCCTGATGGTTCCTCGATTAAGGATCCAACGGATCGTCTGATTGAAAGCCTGGCTCGCTCGGTGTTTGAAGCATCTGGGTCATCTCTCTCTCCTTCCTTTGCAGCGACTTGGGTTGCTAAGGCCATGATTTCCTGGTCGGAGTCTCTGAACAGAGCTCTTCACGGTGTAGAAGTGCCACCTGAGGTTTTGGAGATATCTAATCAGATGGCTCTCGCAGGTGATTTTTTGATCAACGCTTCTATGGATGCGGCAAATTGCGCAGCATTAGCTGCTGCTAATGCGATTGCCATTAGGAGATCCTTGTGGTTGAGGACTTGGCGAGCAGACTCGACTTCAAAGAAGTCACTTACGTCCTTGCCTTATCAAAGCGGTCGTTTATTTGGTGAAAAACTGGATCAGCTTATATCTGATGCGACAGGAGGGAAGAGTTCTTTTTTGCCTCAGCAGAAGGTCAAACAGCCCTTTCGCCGACAGCCTCAGCCTCGCTTTAGAGCCTTTCGCAACCCAGGTTGGGCTGCAACAGCCAGTTCCAGCGGCTCAGGTCGACCTAATCAGGCCAGAGATCGTCAGGCCTCTTACAAGACCAACCCGTTGGGAAGAATGCGGTCTCAACAACCGAAATCTAGAGGGTCTAGGCCCCAAAGATTTTCGGATAAATGACTGGAGGCAGAATCCGGTCGATTCTTCCAGAGTAGGCGGCCGTCTACTCTGGTTTCGTCCCACTTGGCTATCAATTACTCAAGACGAATGGGTCAGAGAATTAGTCACCTCGGGGTACAAGATAGAATTTACCAGCCTTTCCTCAAATCGTTTCTTTCCCTCGCGCCTTCCCAAGGAGGAGTCTCGGGTTCTCGCCTTATTCAAGGCGGTCGAGTCTCTTCGACACAGCGGGGTTGTCGTACCTGTACCAGAGGTCGAAAGAGGTCGGGGGTTTTATTCCAATCTGTTCATTGTACCCAAAAAGGACGGTACCGTAAGGCCCATTCTGGATCTAAAAAGACTGAATCGGTTCGTCAAAATTCGACATTTTCGAATGGAGTCTCTCCGCTCGGTCATTGCTGCCATGGAAAAAGGGGAATTTCTAGCATCAATAGACATCCAGGATGCCTATCTTCACATCCCCATATTTCCCCCTCATCAAAGGTTTCTTCGGTTTTGCCATCGGCAAACTTCACTTTCAGTTCGCTGCCTTGCCATTCGGGCTAGCCACAGCTCCCAGAGTGTTCACAAAGGTCATGGCTATTGTTGTATCCATTCTACACTCCAGGGGGATAGTCATCTTGCCTTACCTAGACGACCTTCTCATCAAGGGTCCGTCTTTCCAAACATGCGAGGAAAGTGTCAGCATTACCCTAGACACTCTTGTTCGCCTGGGGTGGCTGGTGAATATGAAGAAGTCATCTCCCGTGCCATCTCGAAAGATCACCTTCTTAGGGATGGATTTCGACACCGCTCAAGGGTTGATAATCCTTCCTCAGGACAAGGCCTTAGTTCTCCGTCAAGAGGTACGGATCCTTCACAAACCGATTCCTCATACCATCCGGTTTTGCATGAGGGTCCTAGGAAGGATGGTGGCAACGATCGAGGCGATTCCATTTGCCCAGTTTCATCTTCGCCCCCTTCAGCATGCACTCTTGGCAGTATGGGACGGGAGCCTTTATTCCCTCAATCTTCGGTGCCGTCTGCCCCTGAAGGTCAGACAGACTCTTATGTGGTGGACGAGGAGTTCCACTCTTCAACAGGGCCGTTTGTTTCCTCCGAATATCTGGATGGTAGTCACAACGGATGCCAGCCTGCTCGGATGGGGAGCAGTGTTTCGTCACCACACAGCCCAGGGGACTTGGTCTCAGCAGGAGTCGATCCTCCCGATAAATATTTTAGAGATCCGAGCTATTTGGCTGGCTCTGAGGCATTTTCACCAGCATCTGGCAGGCCGCCCAGTCCGAATTCAGTCAGACAATGCCACGGCGGTGGCATACATAAACCATCAGGGAGGTACCCGCAGCCGGGCGGCTATGCACGAGGTAAAACAGATTCTGTCCTGGGCAGAGGTAAATCACTCCGTGATTTCAGCAGTCCACATTCCGGGCGAGGAAAACTGGGCAGCGGATTTTCTCAGCCGTCACGGCATAGCTTCAGGGGAATGGTCACTACATCCCGAGATTTTTCAGCAGATATGTCGACGCTGGGGAACCCCAGATGTGGACCTGATGGCTTCCAGGATGAATGCCAAGGTGCCCAACTTCGTCTCCGGTACCGGGATCCGCAGGCAATTGCGGTGGACGCCCTGGTTCTACCGTGGAATCAATTCCATCTTCCATACTTATTTCCACCAATAGCTCTTCTCCCAAGGGTGATCAGAAAGATCAGGATAGAGGGGGTTCCAGCGATATTAATCGCTCCGGATTGGCCGCGTCGCTCTTGGTACGCGGAGCTGGTACAGTTGCTCGCCGACGCACCCTGGCGACTGCCAGAGCGTGCGGACCTTCTCTCCCAGGGCCCAGTTTACCACCAGAACTCAGCGGTCCTGTGTTTGACGGCCTGGCCGTTGAATCTTGGATCCTGACCAGGGCTGGATTCTCTAAAAAGGTCGCCGCGACGATGGCTAGCGCCCGAAAGCCCGTCTCGGCTCGCATCTACCACGGTACTTGGAAGGTCTTTTTTGCTTGGTGCAGGGAACATGGTTGTTCCCCGCTTAGGTTTTCAATTCCAAACATTCTGTCATTTCTCCAGGCAGGCCTAGATTCAGGTCTAGCGCCAAGTACGCTTAGACGGCAGATATCAGCCTTGTCTGTGCTTTTTCAGCGAAGGATCGCGTCTAATTTTCAGGTTAGGACCTTTATTCAGGGGGTTGTCCATATAGTTCCTCCCTACAAGACTCCTTTAGAGGTTTGGGACCTCAATCTAGTCCTGGGACTTCTGCAAGAGTCTCCTTTTGAACCTTTGCAGGAGGTTTCTCTGTCGTTTCTTTCCTGGAAAGTGGTGTTTTTGGTAGCCATAACATCCATAAGGCGGGTTTCGGAGCTGGCTGCACTGTCTTGTCGAGCTCTGTACTTGCTTTTCCATCAGGATAAGGTGGTGCTCAGACCTACTCCACCTTTTTTGCCTAAAGTCGTGTCCTCATTTCATATTAATGAGGACATTGTTTTGCCCTCATTTTGCCCAGCTCCGACGCACCGAGTGGAGAAGGCTCTCCATACGCTGGATCTGGTGAGAGCACTCAGGAGATATGTATCTCGGACGGCGTCCTTTCGACAGACGGACACGCTGTTTGTCCTCCCTGAAGGTCGCAGGAAGGGACTCGCTGCCTCTAAATCAACCTTGGCTAGGTGGATTCGGTTAGCCATTCAGGAGGCTTACCGCATCAGAGGCGCGGTGGTTCCTGCAGGGATCAAGGCTCACTCCACCAGAGCGGTGGGTGCCTCCTGGGCCCTTCGGCATCAGGCTTCAGTGGAACAGGTTTGTAAAGCAGCAACCTGGTCCAGTCTGCATACCTTTTCCAAGCATTATAATGTCCATACCCAGGCTTCTGCGGATGCCAGTCTGGGTAGAAGGATTCTTCAGGGCGCGGTTGCGCACATATAAGCAATGCTTGATTATAAATTACACTGTGGAGTCGGTTTCCCACCCAAGGGACTGCTTTGGGACGTCCCACAGTCCTGTGTCCCCCAATGAGACGAAGGAGAAATACGGATTTTTGTGTTACTCACCGTAAAATCCTTTTCTCCGAGACGCTCATTGGGGGACACAGCTCCCTCCCTATTAGCCGGATGGCTTCGATTTCTAAGTTAATTTTATTTGCTTGGGTCTATATCAGTAGATTTACTTCTGGATATATTGTACCTGTATTAACATTAATTTATTCTTTAGCCTCCTACTGCTTTTTGCACTAAACTGGGTTTGCCTGCGGCCAGTGCTGAGGTGTATACGGCGGAGGAGGAGCTAACCTTTTTTTATGTTTACTTAGTGTCAGCCTCCTAGCGGCAGTAGCATACACCCCAGTCCTGTGTCCCCAATGAGCGTCTCGGAGAAAAGGATTTTACGGTGAGTAACACAAAATCCGTATGTCACCTCCTCTGATAGTGAGACGTCCGACACCTCCTGTGATAGTGAGACGTCTGTCACCTCCTCTGATAGTGAGACGTCCGACACCTCCTGTGATAGTGAGACGTCTGTCACCTCCTCTGATAGTGAGACGTCCGACACCCCCTGTGATAGCGAGACGTCCGATACCTCCTGTGATAGTGAGACGTCTGTCACCTCCTCTGATAGTGAGACGTCCGACACCTCCTGTGATAGCGAGACGTCTGTCACCTCCTGTGATAGTGAGACGTCCGACACCTCCTGTGATAGTGAGACGTCTGTCACCTCCTCTGATAGTGAGACGTCCGACACCCCCTGTGATAGCGAGACGTCCGACACCTCCTGTGATAGTGAGACGTCTGTCACCTCCTCTGATAGTGAGACGTCCGACACCCCCTGTGATAGCGAGACGTCCGATACCTCCTGTGATAGTGAGACGTCTGTCACCTCCTCTGATAGTGAGACGTCCGACACCTCCTGTGATAGTGAGACGTCTGTCACCTCCTCTGATAGCGAGACGTCCGACACCTCCTGTGATAGTGAGACGTCTGTCACCTCCTCTGATAGTGAGACGTCTGTCACCTCCTCTGATAGTGAGACGTCCGTCACCTCCTGTGATAGTGAGACGTCTGTCACCTCCTGTGATAGTGAGACGTCCGACACCTCCTGTGATAGCGAGACGTCCGACACCTCCTTGATAGTGAGACGTCTGTCACTCTACCTCTGATAGTGAGACGTCCGACACCTCCTGTGATAGTGAGACGTCTGTCACCTCCTCTGATAGTGAGACGTCCGACACCTCCTGTGATAGTGAGACGTCTGTCACCTCCTCTGATAGTGAGACGTCCGACACCTCCTGTGATAGTGAGACGTCTGTCACCTCCTGTGATAGTGAGACGTCCGACACCTCCTGTGATAGCGAGACGTCCTGATCACCTCCTCTGATAGTGAGACGTCCGACACCTCCTGTGATAGTGAGACGTCTGTCACCTCCTGTGATAGTGAGACGTCCGACACCTCCTGTGATAGCGAGACGTCTGTCACCTCCTCTGATAGTGAGACGTCCGACACCTCCTGTGATAGTGAGACGTCTGTCACCTCCTGTGATAGTGAGACGTCTGTCACCTCCTTGATAGTGAGACGTCCGACACCCCTGTGATAGCGAGACGTCGATACCTCCTGTGATAGTGAGACGTCTGTCACCCTACTCCCTCCTGATAGTGAGACGTCCGACACCTCCTGTGATAGTGAGACGTCTGTCACCTCCTCTGATAGTGAGACGTCCGTCACCTCCTGTGATAGTGAGACGTCCGACACCCCTGTGATAGCGAGACGTCCGACACCTCCTGTGATAGTGAGACGTCTGTCACCTCCTCTGATAGTGAGACGTCCGACACCCCTGTGATAGCGAGACGTCCGATACCTCCTGTGATAGTGAGACGTCTGTCACCTCCTCTGATAGCGAGACGTCCGATACCTCCTGTGATAGTGAGACGTCCGACACCTCCTGTGATAGTGAGACGTCTGTCACCTCCTCTGATAGTGAGACGTCCGACACCCCCTGTGATAGCGAGACGTCCGATACCTCCTGTGATAGTGAGACGTCTGTCACCTCCTCTGATAGCGAGACGTCCGACACCTCCTGTGATGTGAGACGTCTGTCACCTCCTCTGATAGTGAGACGTCCGACACCTCCTCTGATAGTGAGACGTCCGTCACCTCCTGTGATAGCGAGACGTCCGATACCTCCTGTGATAGTGAGACATCCGACACCTCCTGTGATAGCGAGACGTCCGACACCTCCTGTGATAGCTCAGTGTGTAGCTGTATTATGTGCGAGGAACATCGTTATAACAAGTGCACTACAAATTACAGAGAAAACGACATCTCACCACTGATCACTGTGCTCTGTTATATCCTGCAGAGGAGGAAAAGAAAACGGGAGTCTACGGATCTCACCACATCATCATTGCAGTCACTGCGATTACCATCGTCATCATTGTCCTCATCACTGCACTGTGTAACTACAAGAAGAGTAAGTACATTATCCAGCTGCTGTATCCTCCCCTGTACTACATATCTATATAATCCAAAGAAGGCAAAACGGAGCGCTGCAAGTTTATTAAAAGTTCACAATTTAACATACAAGATACATCAGAAAACGCGCGTCGGGGTCTCGACCCATCCTGAGCCATGTTTTTTCATATGGGTAAGCACTTTAACCAAACCTTTTATCACTATTTTTGGAGTGGGCATGTTACCGGTTACTTGGGTGAGGAGCTGATATTTTGATATATCCTTTAACCCTTCCTGTTGATATGTGACTATTGTCCCTCCATCTGATTATTTTTGTTACGCACCATGCCTGGTCTTCTTTATGGTGGAGCCAAGGCTATATTTTGACACTATCAGACAAAATGGTTCTCTTTGATGCAGCAATCAGTTGATTTCACATACAATGCTCAGTATGCCGATGTACCTTGGGTTCTGCGGAGATGATTACTCATGGTGCATTACATTACATGGATGCTGACCGCTTATTTTCTATTGTCACTTTACACATCTATTTTTTGTACAGTCCTGGGATAAATGTTGTCGTCCTTTTAAACGTCACAGTTTTCTGATGTTTCTTGTATGTTAAATTTTAAACTTTTGAATAATCTTGATTGTACAGATTGTACTCCATTTTCCCTTTTTAGGTATATATGTTATAGGGGTTTATGATTAATAATTATATAAATGTTACTGGAATTAGGATTATATGGGGCCATATGGTTTTGATAACAATATGCTAGTGGTAGTGGTGGGAGACTCACTAGTGAGAGGCACAGAAGCAGCCATCTGCAGACCGGACTGCAAGAGAAGTGTGCTGCCTCTCAGGTGCGAAGATCAAGGATGTGACCGATATGATAGCAAAGCTCATCAGTTCCAAGGACGTCCACCCATTTCTTCCGATACATGTTAGCACCAATGACATGGCAAGGGAGGACCTACCGAAAATCTGCAGGGACTTTGGGGAAGAAAATAAAGGAACTGGATGCACAGGTAGTTTTTTCTTCTATCCTTCCAGTAGACGGGCATGGCACCAGGAGATGGAACAGGATCCTTGATGTGAACAACTGTCTAAGACGATGGTGCCAACAACAAGGATTCTGATTCCTGGACCACGGTGTGAATTACCTGTACGACGGACTTCTCACCAGAGACGGACTACACCTCAACAAACCTGGGAAACACATTCACCAGAAGACTCGCTACACTCATCAGGAGGGCGTTAAACTAGAAGAAGAGGGGACGGGAAGAAAAACGTTAGACACGAATATGAAGCCAGAAAATACACTGATGAAGGATATGAGGTGTGGCAAAGAAGACCCAAGACAACATACTCGGAAGGGAGGTAAGAAAATGTCTAAAACAATCCACAGGGAGGAGATTGGAACAAAACAAAATCCTCTAAACTGCATGATTGCAACGCCAGAAGCCTGACAAACAAGATGGAAGAACTAGAAGCTGAAATATCTACAGGTGACTATGACATAGTGGGAATAACCGAGACATGGTGAGATGAAAGCTGTGACTGGGCAGTTACCTTACAGGGGTACAGTCTGTATAGAAAGGATTGTATACATTGGAGATGAGGAGGGGTTTATCTTTATGTAAAGTCTCGTCTAAAGTCCACTTTAAGAAGGATATTAACTAAGGGAATGAGGATGTAGAGTCCATATGGGTCGAAATACATAGAGGGAAAAATAGTAACAAAATTCTCATTGGGGTCTGTTACCAACCCCCAAATATAACAGAAATCATGGAAAGTCTACTACTAAGGCAGAAAGATGAAGCTGCAACCCATAATGAGGTCCTTGTTATGGGGAACTTTAAACACCCAGATATTAACTGGGAAACAGAGACCAGCGAAACCCATAAAGGAGACAGGTTTCTGCTAATAACCAAGAAAAATCATCTGTCACAATTGGAGCAGAATCCAGCAGAGGAGCAGCACTTTACACCTAATACTATCTAATAGACCTGACAGAATAACAAGTCTGCAGATAGCCGGACATCTAGGAAATAGCGACCACAATATTGTCCAGTGTCTCTTGTCTCTCGCTAGGGGAACTTGTCAGGGAGTCACAAAAATACCGAACTTTAGGAAGGAAAAGTCTGACCGGCTTAGAGATGCCCTTAATCTCAGTGACTGGGACAATGTCCTCAGAAATAAGAATACAGATAATAACGGGAAATGTGTAAGAACATCCTAAATAGGCCCTGTAAGAGGTTTATACCTTGTGGGAATAACAGGACAAGAAATAGGAAAAACCCAATGTGGCTAAAGAAAGAAGTAAGAGGGGCAATTACCAGTAAAGAAAAGCATTTACACTAGTAAAGCAGGATGGGCCGCTGAAGATCTAAAAACTATAGGGAGGAAATACTTTATCTAAAAAACTAATTAAAGCTGCCAAAAAGGAACCAGAGAAGCAGATTACTAAGGAGAGTAACACTAATCCCAAACTGTTCTTCACCTGTATCAATAGTAAAAGAATCACAAGTGAAAGTGTAGACCCTTAATAATAGTGAGGAAAGAATGGATGTAGATGAGGAGGAAAAAGCCAATATATTTACACCTTCTTCTTCACGGTATTCACGGTGGAAAATGAAATGCCGAGAGACAAAGAAAACCCGATATTAAGGGTCACCAATCTAACCCAAGAAGAGGGGCGAAACCGGCTAAATAAGATTACAATAGATAAATCTCCGGGTCCGGATGGCATACACCCACGAGTACTAAGAGAACTAAGTAATGTAATAGACAATCCATTATTTCTTATATTTAGGACTCTATAGTGACGGGGTCTGTTCCACACGACTGGTGCATAATGTGGTACCAATATTCAAAAAGGCTCTAAAAGTGACCCTGGAAATTATAGGCCAGTAAGTCTGACCTCTATTGCTGGTAAAATATGTGAAGGGTTTCTGAGGGATGTTATTCTGGATTATCTCACTGAGAATAACTGTGTAACTCCATATCAGCATGGGTTTATGAGGAGTCGCTCCTGTCACACCAATCTAATCAGTGTTTATGAGGAGTCGCTCCTGTCACACCAATCTAATCAGTGTTTATGAGGAGTCGCTCCTGTCACACCAATCTAATCAGTGTTTATGAGGAGTCGCTCCTGTCACACCAATCTAATCAGTGTTTATGAGGAGTCGCTCCTGTCACACCTGTCTAATCAGTGTTTATGAGGAGTCGCTCCTGTCACACCAATCTAATCAGTGTTTATGAGGAGTCGCTCCTGTCACACCTGTCTAATCAGTGTTTATGAGGAGTCGCTCCTGTCACACCAATCTAATCAGTGTTTATGAGGAGTCGCTCCTGTCACACCAATCTAATCAGGGTTTATGAGGAGTCGCTCCTGTCACACCAATCTAATCAGTGTTTATGAGGAGTCGCTCCTGTCACACCAATCTAATCAGTGTTTATGAGGAGTCGCTCCTGTCACACCTGTCTAATCAATGTTTATGAGGAGTCGCTCCTGTCACACCAATCTAATCAGTGTTTATGAGGAGTCGCTCCTGTCACACCAATCTAATCAGTGTTTATGAGGAGTCGCTCCTGTCACACCAATCTAATCAGTGTTTATGAGGAGTCGCTCCTGTCACACCAGTCTAATCAGTTTATGAGGAGTCGCTCCTGTCACACCAATCTAATCAGTGTTTATGAGGAGTCGCTCCTGTCACACCAATCTAATCAGTGTTTATGAGGAGTCGCTCCTGTCACACCAATCTAATCAGTATTTATGAGGAGTCGCTCCTGTCACACCAGTCTAATCAGTGTTTATGAGGAGTCGCTCCTGTCACACCAATCTAATCAGTGTTTATGAAGAGTCGCTCCTGTCACACCAATCTAATCAGTGTTTATGAGGAGTCGCTCCTGTCACACCAATCTAATCAGTGTTTATGAAGAGGTAAGCTATAGACTGGACCAAGGTGAGTCATTGGACACAGTATATCTTGATTTTTCCAAAGCGTTTGACACTGTGCCACACAAGAGGTTGGTACACAAAATGAGAATGCTGGGTCAGGGGAAAATGTGTGTAAATGGGTAACTGGCTTAGTGATAGAAAGCAGAGGGGGGTTATAAATGGTATATTCTGCTACAGATGGATCTGGATAAGGTGGAGACTTGGGAGGAAAGGTGGCAGATGGGGTTTACCAATGATAAATGTAAAGCCCGGGTCTCACATAGCGATACACCAGCGATCCCGACAACGATCAGGATCACTGGTGTATCACTATATTATCGCTGCTGAGCTGCCAAACAGGCAGCTCAGGCAGCGATCAGCACAAGGACACTGCGGGTAAACATCGCTAGTTACCCACAGTGTACCTTGGATACCAGCGCCCTGATGCAGGGAGCTGGTAACCAAGGTACACATCGGATTTCCAGGCGCTGCGCGGTGCCTGGAAACCCGCTGTGTACCTTGGTTACCAGCTCCCTGCATCAGGGCGCTGGTATCCAAGGTACACAGCGGGTTTCTAGGCACAGCCCCGCGCCTGGAAACCCGCTGTGTACCTTGGTTACCAGCGGATCGCTGGTCTCCCGCCTGTCACACGCAGCGATGCGTGCCTGTCAGCGGGAGACCAGCGATCAAAAAAATGTCCTGACATTTCAGCGACGATCAGCGATACCCGGCAGGGGGGCTGATCATCGCTGAATGTCACACACAGCGATATCGCTGGTGAGCTCGCTGCTGCGTCACAAAACTAGTGACTCAGCAGCGATCTCGCTAGCGATATCGCTATGTGAGACGGGGGCTTAAGGTTATACACATGGGAAAAAGGAATCAATATCACTATTACACACTGAACGGGAAACCACTGGGAAAATCTGACATGAAGAAGGACTGGGGGATCTTAGTTAATGATAAACTTACCTGGAGCAGCCAGTGCCAGACAGCAGCTGCCAAGGCAAACAGGATCATGGGGTGCATTAAAAGAGGTCTGGATACACATGAGAGCATTATACTGCCTCTGTACAAATCCCTGGTTAGGCCGCACATGATGAGAGCATTATACTGCCTCTGTACAAATCCCTGGTTACACCGCACATGGAGGACTGGGGACAGTTTTGGGCACCGGTGCTCAGGAAGGATATAATGGAGCTAGAGCGAGTACAAAGGAGGGCAACAAAATTAATAAAGGGGATGAGGGAACTACAATACCCAGAGAGAGTAGCAAAATTAGGATTATTTAGTCTAGAAAAAAGATGACTGAGGGGCGATCTAATAACCATGTATAAGTATATAAGGGGACAATACAAATATCTCTCCGAGGATCTGTTTATACCAAGGAAGGTGACGGTCACAAGGGGACATTCTCTGCGTCTGGAGGAGAGAAGGTTTCTCCACCAACATAGAAGAGGATTCTTTACTGTTAGGGCAGTGAGAATCTGGAAATCCTCGCCTGAGGAGGTGGTGATGGCGAACTCAGCCGAGGGGTTCAGGAGAGGCCGGGATGTCTCCCTGGAGCGTCACAATATTGTATCTTACAGTTATTAGGTTCTTTAGAAGGACGTAGATCTGGGGATTTATTCTGACGGAATATAGGCTGAACTGGATGACAGATGGCTTTTTCGGCCTTGATAACTATGTTACTATCCTCCTGACCTATTGTACAAATGTATTATAAGATTATATTTTAAAATCGATATCAGCACGTGCAATCAGGTCAGGAAAATGCTGAGAGCGAACTTCAAAATAGAAGGGTTAATGGCTTTTTATTTATCAATTACAAAATATCAAATAAATGAAGAGAAGTATGAATCTCATCAGTATCTGGTGACCGCCCATCACCTCCATCATCAGTATCTGGTGACTGCCTGTCACCTCCATCATCAGTATCTGGTGACCGCCCATCACCTCCATCATCAGTATCTGGTGACTGCCTGTCACCTCCATCATCAGTATCTGGTGACCGCCCGTCACCTCCATCATCAGTATGTGGTGACTGCCCGTCACCTCCGTCATCTGTATCTGGTGACTGCCCGTCACCTCCGTCATCAGTATCTGGTGACTGCCCGTCACCTCCGTCATCAGTATCTGGTGACCTCCCGTCACCTCCGTCATTAGTATCTGGTGACTGCCCGTCACCTCCGTCATCAGTATCTGGTGACCGCCCGTCACCTCCATCATCAATATGTGGTGACTGCCCGTCACCTCCGTCATCTGTATCTGGTGACTGCCCGTCACCTCCGTCATCAGTATCTGGTGACTGCCCGTCACCTCCGTCATCAGTATCTGGTGACCTCCCGTCACCTCCATCATTAGTATCTGGTGACCGCCCGTCACCTCCGTCATCAGTATCTGGTGACCGCCCGTCACCTCCATCATCAGTATGTGGTGACCGCCCGTCACCTCCGTCATCTGTATCTGGTGACTGCCCGTCACCTCCGTCATCAGTATCTGGTGACTGCCCGTCACCTCCGTCATCAGTATCTGGTGACTGCCCGTCACCTCCATCATCAGTATCTGGTGACCGCCCATCTCCTCCATCATCAGTATCTGGTGACTGCCCGTCACCTCCATCATCAGTATCTGGTGACCTCCCGTCACCTCCGTCATCTGTATCTGGTGACTGCCCGTCGCCTCCATCATTAGTATCAGGTGACCGCCCGTCACCTCCATCATCAGTATCTGGTGACCGCCCGTCGCCTCCATCATTAGTATCAGGTGACCGCCCGTCACCTCCATCATCAGTATCTGGTGACCGCCCGTCACCTCCCTCATCAGTATCTGGTGACTGCCCGTCACCTCCATCATCAGTATCTGGTGACCTCCCGTCACCTCCGTCATCTGTATCTGGTGACTGCCCGTCACCTCCGTCATCAGTATCTGGTGACTGCCCGTCACCTCCGTCATCAGTATCTGGTGACCTCCCGTCACCTCCATCATCAGTATCTGGTGACTGCCCGTCACCTCCGTCATCAGTATCTGGTGACCTCCCGTCACCTCCATCATCAGTATCTGGTGATGTCACCTCCATCATCAGTATCTGGTGACTGCCCGTCACCTCCGTCATCAGTATCTGGTGACCTCCTGTCCCCTCCATCATCAGTATCTGGTGACCGCCCGTCACCTCCATCAGTATCTGGTGACCGCCTGTCACCTCCATCATCAGTATCTGGTGACCGCCTGTCACCTCCATCATCAGTATCTGGTGACCGCCTGTCACCTCCATCATCAGTATCTGGTGACCGCCTGTCACCTCCATCATCAGTATCTGGTGACTGCCTGTCACCTCCATCATCAGTATCTGGTGACCGCCTGTCACCTCCATCATCAGTATCTGGTGACCGCCTGTCACCTCCATCATCAGTATCTGGTGACCGCCTGTCACCTCCATCATCAGTATCTGGTGACCGCCTGTCACCTCCATCATCAGTATCTGGTGACCGCCTGTCACCTCCATCATCAGTATCTGGTGACCGCCTGTCACCTCCATCATCAGTATCTGGTGACCGCCCGTCACCTCCATCAGTATCTGGTGACCGCCTGTCACCTCCATCATCAGTATCTGGTGACCGCCTGTCACCTCCATCATCAGTATCTGGTGACCGCCTGTCACCTCCATCATCAGTATCTGGTGACCGCCTGTCACCTCCATCATCAGTATCTGGTGACCGCCTATCACCTCCATCATCAGTATCTGGTGACCACCTGTCACCTCCATCATCAGTATCTGGTGACCGCCTGTCACCTCCATCATCAGTATCTGGTGACCGCCCGTCACCTCCATCAGTATCTGGTGACCGCCTGTCACCTCCATCATCAGTATCTGGTGACCGCCTGTCACCTCCATCATCAGTATCTGGTGACCGCCTGTCACCTCCATCATCAGTATCTGGTGACCGCCTGTCACCTCCATCATCAGTATCTGGTGACCGCCCGTCCCCTCCATCATCAGTATCTGGTGACCACCCGTCACCTCCATCAGTATCTGGTGACCGCCTGTCACCTCCATCATCAGTATCTGGTGACCGCCTGTCACCTCCATCATCAGTATCTGGTGACCGCCTGTCACCTCCATCATCAGTATCTGGTGACCGCCTGTCACCTCCATCATCAGTATCTGGTGACTGCCCGTCACACCATCTCTTCTTATCATGACTTGTGCAGAGGTTATGGAGGATCTCGGCAGGAGGTTGTTTCAGACATCTTGTATCACTGACCCCAGATCTCCTGTGTATGAGGCTTGTGCGGATCCTTCTGTCTTCTCATGTGATCCCAGACAGACGGGATGATGTGATATCAGGACTACGGCACCGGATCATCAGCGTTATTAAAGAATCACTCCTCCTCCTCCTCTCCTCATCGTTGTCCTCTTCCTCCTCTCCTCATCGTTGTCCTCCTCTTTCACCTCCTCGCCTCATCGTCATCCTCCTTCTCCTTTTACTCCTCTTCTCCTCCTCTCCTCATCGTTGTCCTCCTTCTCCTCGTACTCACTCTCCTCGTCCTCCTCCCCTCATCCTCCTCTTTCTCCTCCTCTCCTCATCGTTGTCCTCCTTCTCCTTGTACTCCTCTTTTCCTCCTCCTCCTCTCCTCATCGTTGTCCTCCTCTTTCACCTCCTCGCCTCATCGTCGTCCTCCTTCTCCTTTTACCCCTCTTCTCCTCCTCCACTCATCGTTGTCCTCCTTCTCCTCGTACTCCTCTCCTCGTCTTCCTTCTCCCCTCATCCTCCTCTTTCTCCTCCTCCTCTCCTCCTCATCGTCCTCCTCTTCTCCTCGTACACCTCTTCTCCTCCTCCTCCTCTCCTCATCGTCGTCCTCCTTCTCCTTTTACTCCTCTTCTCCTCATACTCCTCTCCTCGTCCTCCTTCTCCCCTCATCCTCCTCTTTCTCCTCCTCCTCTCCTCATCGTCGTCCTCCTCTTCTCCTCGTACTTCTCTTCTCCTCCTCCTCCTCTCCTCATCGTCGTCCTCCTTCTCCTTTTACTCTTCTCCTCCTCTCCTCATCGTTGTCCTCCTTCTCCTCATACTCCTCTCCTCGTCCTCCTTCTCCCCTCATCCTCCTCTTTCTCCTCCTCCTCTCCTCATCGTCGTCCTCCTCTTCTCCTCGTACTCCTCTTCTCCTCCTCTCCTCATCGTCGTCCTCCTTCTCCTTTTACTCCTCTTCTCCTCCTCTCCTCATCGTTGTCCTCCTTCTCCTCATACTCCTCTCCTCGTCCTCCTTCTCCCCTCATCCTCCTCTTTCTCCTCCTCCTCTCCTCATCGTCGTCCTCCTCTTCTCCTCGTACTCCTCTTCTCCTCCTCCTCCTCTCCTCATTGTCGTCCTCCTTCTCCTTTTACTCCTCTTCTCCTCCTCTCCTCATCGTTGTCCTCCTTCTCCTCATACTCCTCTTCTCCTCCTCTCCTCATCGTTGTCCTCCTTCTCCTCATACTCCTCTTTCACCTCCTCGCCTCATCGTCGTCCTCCTTCTCCTTTTACCCCTCTTCTCCTCCTCCACTCATCGTTGTCCTCCTTCTCCTCGTACTCCTCTCCTCGTCTTCCTTCTCCCCCATCCTCCTCTTTCTCCTCCTCCTCTCCTCCTCGTCGTCCTCCTCTTCTCCTCGTACTCCTCTTCTCCTCCTCCTCCTCTCCTCATCGTCATCCTCCTTCTCCTTTTACTCCTCTTCTCCTCCTCTCCTCATCGTTGTCCTCCTTCTCCTCATACTCCTCTCCTCGTCCTCCTTCTCCCCTCATCCTCCTCTTTCTCCTCCTCCTCTCCTCATCGTCGTCCTCCTCTTCTCCTTGTACTCCTCTTCTCCTCCTCCTCCTCTCCTCATCGTCGTCCTCCTTCTCCTTTTACTCCTCTTCTCCTCCTCTCCTCATCGTTGTCCTCCTTCTCCTCATACTCCTCTCCTCGTCCTCCTTCTCCCCTCATCCTCCTCCTCCTCTCCTCATCGTCGTCCTCCTCTTTTCCTCGTACTCCTCTTCTCCTCCTCCTCCTCTCCTCATCGTCGTCCTCCTTCTCCTTTTACTCCTCTTCTCCTCATCGTTGTCCTCCTCTTCTCCTCCTCCTCCTCCACTCATCGTTGTCCTCCTTCTCCTCGTACTCCTCTCCTCGTCTTCCTTCTCCCCTCATCCTCCTCTTTCTCCTCCTCCTCTCCTCATCGTCGTCCTCCTCTTCTCCTCGTACTCCTCTTCTCCCTCCTCTCCTCATCGTCGTCCTCCTCCTTTTACTCCTCTTCTCCTCCTCTCCTCATCGTTGTCCTCCTCTTCTCCTCCTCCTCCTCTCCTCATCGTTGTCTTTCTTCTCCTCATACTCCTCTCCTCGTCCTCCTTCTCCCCTCATCCTCCTCCTCCTCTCCTCATCGTCGTCCTCCTCTTCTCCTCGTACTCCTCTTCTCCTCCTCCTCCTCTCCTCATCGTCGTCCTCCTTCTCCTTTTACTCCTCTTCTCCTCCTCCTCCTCTCCTCATCGTCATCCTCCTCCTTTTACCCCTCTTCTCCTCCTCCACTCATCGTTGTCCTCCTCTTCTCCTCCTCCTCCTCTCCTCATCGTTGTCCTCCTTCTCCTCATACTCCTCTCCTCGTCCTCCTTCTCCCCTCATCCTCCTCCTCCTCTCCTCATCGTCGTCCTCCTCTTCTCCTCGTACTCCTCTTCTCCTCCTCCTCCTCTCCTCATCGTCGTCCTCCTTCTCCTTTTACTCCTCTTCTCCTCCTCCTCCTCTCCTCATCGTCATCCTCCTCCTTTACCCCTCTTCTCCTCCTCCACTCATCGTTGTCCTCCTCTTCTCCTCCTCCTCTCCTCATCGTTGTCCTCCTTCTCCTCATACTCCTCTCCTCGTCCTCCTTCTCCCTCATCCTCCTCCTCTCCTCATCGTCGTCCTCCTCTTCTCCTCGTACTCCTCTTCTCCTCCTCCTCCTCTCCTCATCGTCGTCCTCCTTCTCCTTTTACCCCTCTTCTCCTCCTCCTCCACTCATCGTTGTCCTCCTTCTCCTCGTACTCCTCTCCTCGTCTTCCTTCTCCCCACATCCTCCTCTTTCTCCTCCTCCTCTCCTCATCATCGTCCTCCTCTTCTCCTCGTACTCCTCTTCTCCTCCTCCTCCTCTCCTCATCGTCGTCCTCCTCCTTTTACCCCTCTTCTCCTCCTCCACTCATCGTTGTCCTCCTTCTCCTCGTACTCCTCTCCTCGTCTTCCTTCTCCCCTCATCCTCCTCTTTCTCCTCCTCCTCGCTGTGTGTCTCCTCTTTATATATTGCAGTCATTATATTACACAGCGCTGTGCACTTACAATTGCTAATTTCCCTTTCTACCCAGATAATTCTTCTCTTTTCTCTGCTCCGTGTAGCAGCAGGAAGTCTCTTGTCCCTGCGTTCATCGTCCCCCTCTTCACCTCCTGACCCAGCTGCTGCCTCCTCCCCCTGACTTTTGCGGTGACTCATGAGTCATGCAGGGAAAAGAGACCTCCTGCTTGTACATAAAGAACAGAAGGATTCGGCTCGTCCGTCTTTACTCACGTGATGTCATAGACCTAATGGAGAAGAGGAGAATGATCTGGGTGGTGAAATGTGACACAAATAAACCGTCCGTTTTCCCATTCTCCATTTTTTTTACACTGAAGCTCAACTGTAAGATCAAAATGTGACTCGTGCCTGATCCGGCTCCTCTGATCGCTGCCTCTCCTCCTCTCCCCAGGTCCGTGCCGTGTGCACAGTGTCACCGCCGCTCGTCACAGGAAGAAGGAGTTACAGATGGGAAAAGATGTTCCGCCCACGAGGAGCGTCCCCGATAATGGCTCATGTGGAGGGAGTTACACCGTCAGGTCCGACACAGAATTACTTCCCTGCCTGGGAGCTGAGTAGGGACCGGCTCCATCACGGATGCATGATAATTTAACCCCTTCACTCATGGGCAATTGTTTTTTCTTCTTACTTTTGTGCTTTCAGTTTTTCCGTCACTTCCTCCAACAGCTGTAACTTTTTTTTTCCTTTGACTTCGGATCAGAGTTGTTATTTTCAGGACGAGTTGTAGTCTTGAATTATTCCATTATTTTACCGTACAACGTACCGAAAAAGTGGAGGAAGATTTCAGATGTGGTGAAATGGCAGAAATACCTCCTGGCTCCTCATTGTTTTTGGGGTGTAACGGTGGTCACAGTGCGGTAATAATGACCTGGATACACGGGTCTTCCCGTCACTGCGGTAATAATGATCTGGATACATGAGTCTTCCCGTCGGTGCGGTAATAATGATCTGGATACACGAGTCTTCCCGTCACTGCGGTAATAATGATGTGGATACACGAGTCTTCCCGTCACTGCGGTAATAATGATCTGGATACACGAGTCTTCCCGTCGGTGCAGTAATAATGACCTGAATACACGAGTCTTCCCGTCACTGCGGTAATAATGATCTGGATACACGAGTCTTCCCGTCATGCGGTAATAATGATCTGGATACATGAGTTCTTCCCGTCGGTGCGGTAATAATGATCTGGATACATGAGTCTTCCCGTCGGTGCGGTAATAATGATCTGGATACACGAGTCTTCCCGTGGGTGCGGTAATAATGATCTGGATACACGAGTCTTCCCGTCGGTGCGGTAATAATGATCTGGATACATGAGTCTTCCCGTCACTGCGGTAATAATGATCTGGATACACGAGTCTTCCCATCACTGCGGTAATAATGATCTGGATACATGAGTCTTCCCGTCGGTGCGGTAATAATGATCTGGATACACGAGTCTTCCCGTGGGTGCGGTAATAATGATCTGGATACATGAGTCTTCCCGTCGGTGCGGTAATAATGACCTGGATACACGAGTCTTCCCGTCACTGCTGTAATAATGACCTGGATACACGAGTCTTCCCGTCACTGCGGTAATAATGACCTGGATACACGAGTCTTCCCGTGGGTGCGGTAATAATGATCTGGATACACGAGTCTTCCCGTCACTGCGGTAATAATGACCTGGATACACGAGTCTTCCCGTCACTGCGGTAATAATGACCTGGATACATGAGTCTTCCCGTCGGTGGTGTAATAATGATCTGGATACACGAGTCTTCCCGTCGGTGCTGTAATAATGATCTGGATACACGAGTCTTCCCGTCACTGCGGTAATAATGACCTGGATACACGAGTCTTCCCATCACTGCGGTAATAATGATCTGGATACATGAGTCTTCCCGTCGGTGCGGTAATAATGATCTGGATACACGAGTCTTCCCGTGGGTGCGGTAATAATGATCTGGATACATGAGTCTTCCCGTCGGTGCGGTAATAATGACCTGGATACACGAGTCTTCCCGTCGGTGCGGTAATAATGACCTGGATACACGAGTCTTCCCGTCGTGCTGTAATAATGATCTGGATACACGAGTCTTCCCGTCACTGCGGTAATAATGACCTGGATACACGAGTCTTCCCGTCACTGCGGTAATAATGACCTGGATACACGAGTCTTCCCATCACTGCGGTAATAATGATCTGGATACACGAGTCTTCCCGTGGTGCGGTAATAATGATCTGGATACACGAGTCTTCCCGTCGGTGCGGTAATAATGACCTGGATACACGAGTCTTCCCGTCGGTGCGGTAATAATGACCTGGATACACGAGTCTTCCGTCACTGCGGTAATAATGATCTGGATACACGAGTCTTCCCGTCACTGCGGGAATAATGACCTGGATACACGAGTCTTCCCGTCACTGCGGTAATAATGACCTGGATACACGAGTCTTCCCGTCATGCGGTAATAATGACCTGGATACACGAGTCTTCCCGTGGTGCGGTAATAATGATCTGGATACACGAGTCTTCCCGTCACTGCGGTAATAATGACCTGGATACACGAGTCTTCCCGTCCTGCGGTAATAATGACCTGGATACATGAGTCTTCCCGTCGGTGGTGTAATAATGATCTGGATACACGAGTCTTCCCGTCGGTGCTGTAATAATGATCTGGATACACGAGTCTTCCCGTGGGTGCGGTAATAATGACCTGGATACACGAGTCTTCCCGTCGGTGCGTGAATAATGATCTGGATACACGAGTCTTCCCGTCGGCTAATATGACGGATACACGAGTCTTCGTTCTTATGATGATACACGAGTCTTCCCGTCGGTGCGGTAATAATGACTGGATACACGAGTCTTCCCGTCACTGCGGTAATAATGACCTGGATACACGAGTCTTCCCGTCACTGCGGTAATAATGACCTGGATACACGAGTCTTCCCGTCACTGCGGTAATAATGACCTGGATACACGAGTCTTCCCGTCGGTGCGGTAATAATGACCTGGATACACGAGTCTTCCCGTCGTGCGGTAATAATGACTGGATACACGAGTCTTCCCGTCGGTGCGGTAATAATGACTGGATACACGAGTCTTCCCGTCAGTGCGGTAATAATGACCTGGATACACGAGTCTTCCCGTCATGCGGTAATAATGACTGGATACACGAGTCTTCCCGTCGTGCGGTAATAATGACTGGATACACGAGTCTTCCCGTCGGTGCGGTAATAATATGAGATCTGCTGGTATAATGACCTGTACCAGTCTTCCGTCGGTGCGGTGATACACGAGTCTTCCGTCGGTGCTAATAATGACTGGATACACGAGTCTTCCGTCGTGCGGTAATAATGACCTGGATACACGAGTCTTCCGTCGTGCGGTAATAATGACCTGGATACACGAGTCTTCCGTCGGTGCGGTAATAATGACCTGGATACACGAGTCTTCCGTCGGTGCGGTAATAATGACCTGGATACACGAGTCTTCCGTCGTGCGGGAATAATGACCTGGATACACGAGTCTTCCGCTGCGGTAATAATGACTGGATACACGAGTCTTCCGTCGTGCGGTAATAATGACTGGATACAGAGTCTTCCGTCATGCGGTAATAATGACTGGATCACGAGTCTTCCGTCGGTGCGGTAATAATGACCTGGATACACGAGTCTTCCGTCGTGCGGTAATAATGACTGGATACACGAGTCTTCCGTCGGTGCGGTAATAATGATCTGGATACACGAGTCTTCCCGACGTGCGGTAATATGACCTGATACACGAGTCTTCCGTCGGTGCGGTAATAATGACTGGATACACGAGTCTTCCCGTCGGTGCGGTAATAATGATCTGGATACACGAGTCTTCCCGTCAGTGCGGTAATAATGACCTGGATACACGAGTCTTCCGTCGGTGCGGTATAATGACTGGATACACGAGTCTTCCCGTCGTGCGGTAATAATGACCTGGATACACGATCTTCCCGTCGGTGCGGTAATAATGACCTGATACACGAGTCTTCCCGTCGTGCGTAATAATGACCTGGATACACGAGTCTTCCGTCTGCGGTAATAATGACCTGGATACAGAGTCTTCCGTCGGTGCGGTAATAATGACCTGGATACACGAGTCTTCCGTCTGCGGTAATAATGACCTGGATACCGAGTCTTCCGTCGGTGCGGTAATAATGACTGGATACACGAGTCTTCCGTCGGTGCGGTAATAATGACTGGATACACGAGTCTTCCGTCTGCGGTAATAATGACTGGATACACGAGTCTTCCGTCGGTGCGTAATAATGATCTGGATACAGAGTCTTCCGTCGTGCGGTAATAATGACCTGGATACACGAGTCTTCCCGTCGGTGCGGTAATAATGACCTGGATACACGAGTCTTCCCGTCATGCGGTAATAATGACCTGGATACACGAGTCTTCCGTCGGTGCGTAATAATGACTGGATACACGAGTCTTCCGTCGGTGCGTAATAAGACTGGATACACGAGTCTTCCGTCGTGCGGTAATAATGACCTGGATACACGAGTCTTCCCGTCGTGCGGTAATAATGATCTGGATACACGAGTCTTCCCGTCGTGCGGTAATAATGACTGGATACACGAGTCTTCCCGTCGTGCGGTAATAAGACTGGATAACGAGTCTTCCGTCGTGCGGTAATAAGACTGATACACGAGTCTTCCCGTCGGTGCGGTAATAATGACTGGATACACGAGTCTTCCCGTCATGCGGTAATAATGACCTGGATACACGAGTCTTCCCGTCGGTGCGGTAATAATGATCTGGATACACGAGTCTTCCCGTCGTGCGGTAATAATGACTGGATACACGAGTCTTCCCGTCAGTGCGGTAATAATGACCTGGATACACGAGTTTCCGTC
>JARQOD010005371.1:0-48397 GCA_033576555.1 Oophaga sylvatica
GTGACCGCCGGAGATCTTCTGCCAGGTAAGTGCAGCTGACTCCTGACAGACCCGACCGACGGACACTGACAGTGACAGTGACAATTCCGATTCCGGTATCCGATATGACGAAAATATCGGAACTCGGGATCGGAATTCCGATACAGCCAATATCGGCCGATACCCGATATTTGCAGTATCGTATCGCTCAACACTAGTTGTTAGGTATTTGATCGCTGGTGGAGCTTTGTAGAGATGGCCTAATAGAATGAGTACCACACACTGCTACTATGCCCTAAATTATTGTCCAGGCAAGATGCAGATAAAACTTTGTATTCATTTGAACGCTGTGGACCTTTGTATAGATGGCCTAATAGAATGAGTAACACACACTGATACTATGCCCAAAATTATTGTCCAGGCTAGCTGCAGATAAAAATTATTAGGAATTTGAAAACTGGTGGAGCTTTGTATAGATGGCCTAATAGAATGAGTAACACACATTGCTACAATGCCCTAAATTATTGTCCTTGCAAGATGCAGCTAAAAATTGTTAGGAATTTGAACGCTGGAGGAGCTTTGTATAGATGGCCTAATAGAATGAGTACCATACTCTGCTACTATGCCCTAAATTATTGTCCAGGCAAGATGCAGATAAAAATTGTTGGGAATTTGAATGCTGGTGGAGCTTTGTATAGATGGCCTAATAGAATGAGTACCACACAATGCTACTATGCCCAAAATTATTGTCCAGGCAAGATGCAGATAAAAATTCGTATTTTTTGAACGCTGGTAAAGCTTTGTATAGATGGCCTAATTGAATGAGTATGTAAGAATAAGGGGTGCTCACTTCAGATATCAGATATGGTGCCCGGAGAAAAAAATTTTAAAAGTTTATATATAAGAGAACTTGGCACATTCTTTCACCTTGCAGTCTGTCTTTTATATGCTGTTTCCTAAATGAGGGCGATTATATGCTGTTTCCTAAATGAGGGCATTTATCTTTCTTTTAGGATGAACTCTCCTCCACTCCTGGAAAGGCTCTCTGTATATAGTAAAGTATCCTTTAGCGTTCGTCTTTTCTAACATTTTCACGGATGCACAGTTGCGTTTAAATTAGATTTTCTACCGACAGCGGTTTTCTTTTTTCCGCTAACCTTTTCTATATATAAATAATTTTCATAAAAAAGGCCGTGCGGCGAATATATTCGCCAGTATTCTTTATTGATTCCAGGTCTGGTATTGGCCTACATTTCTTATGTATACAGTCATGGCCAAAAGTTTTGAGAATGACACAAATATTATATTTTCACATGATCTGCTGCCCTCTGGTTTTTATGTGTGTTTGTTAGATGTTTTTATCACAGACAGAAATATAATAATTGCAAACATATGAGTAACAAAAGCTTATATTGACAGTTAGAATGAGTTAATGCAGCAAGTGTTGACCCTTCTTCTTCAGTACCTCTGCAATTCTCCCTGGCATGCTCTCAATCAACTTCTGGACCAAATCCTGACTGATAGCAGTCCATTCTTGCACAATCAATGCTTTCATTTTGTCAGAATTTTTAGGTTTTTGTTTGTCCACCCGTCTCTTGATGATTGACCACAAGTTCTCAATGGGATTAAGATCTGGGGAGTTTCCAGGCCATGGACCCAAAATCTCTATGTTTTGTTCCCTGAGCCATTTAGTTATCACCTTTGCTTTATGGCAAGGTGCTCCATCATGCTGGAAAAGGCATTGTTGATCGCCAAACTGCTCTTGGAGGGTTGGGAGAAGTTGCTCTTGGAGGACATTCTTGTACCATTCTTTATTCATGGCTGTGTTTTTAAGCAAGACTGTGAGAGAGCCGATTCCCTTGGCTGAGAAGCAACCCCACACATGAATGGTTTCAGGATGCTTAACAGTTGGCATGAGACAAGACTGGTGGTAGCGCTCACCTTGTCTTCTCCGAATGAGGCGTTTTCCTGATGTCCCAAACAATCGAAAAGGGGATTCATCAGAGAAACTAACTTTACCCCAGTCCTCACCAGTCCACTGCCTGTACCTTTTGCAGAATATCAGTCTGTCCATGATGTGTTTTCTGGAGATAAGTGGCTTCTTTGCTGCCCTCCTTGAGACCAGGCCTTGCTCCAAGAGTCTCCGCCTCACAGTGCGTGCAGATGTACTCACACCTGCCTGCTGCCATCCCTGAACAAGCTCTGCACTGCTGGTAGCCCGATCCCGCAGCTGAAACACTTTTAAGAGACGGTCCTGGCGCTTGCTGGTCTTTCCTGGGCACCCTGAAGCCTTTTTGGCAACAATGGAACCTCTCTCCTTGAAGTTCTCGATGATGCGATAGATTGTTGACTGAGGTGCAATCTTTCTAGCTGCGATACTCTTCCCTGTTAGGCCATTTTTGTGCATTGCAATGATGACTGCACGTGTTTCTTTAGAGATAACCATGGTTAACAGAAGAGAAACAATGATGCCAAGCACCAGCCTCCTTTTAAAGTGTCCAGTGGTGTCATTCTTACTTAATCATGACAGATTGATCTCCAGCCATGTCCTCATCAACACCCACACCTGTGTTAATGGAGCAATCACTGAAAAGAGGTTAGCTGGTCCTTTTAAGGCAGGGCTGGAATGATGTTGAAATGTGTTTTGGGGGATAAAGTTCATTTTCTAGCCAAATATTGACTTTGCAAGTAATTGCTGTTAAGCTGATCACTCTTTATAACATTCTGGAGTATATGCAAATTGCCATTAGAAAAAGTGAAGCAGTAGACTTTGTAAAAATTAATATTTGTGTCATTCTCAAAACTTTTGGCCATGACTGTATATAATTCATGTTTTCGTGAATAGAGGACCTATATGATTATCTACAATATAGTCCACTTTGATTAATAAACAAATGTATAAAATCCATCATATATTGTATCATTGGATGTATACATATTTCCTTTATAAATGTTTGATTTATTTTGTTTTATCTTGTATTTTTGCAGAAAACAGACTATTCTTGAAAAAGGCTAATCTAAAGCCGAAACGTTGATTTTTATATTCTGTTTGAATTCTGAGCCATACATATTTTGGAGTGTTTTTTCTTTAATAAAATCTGTAATTTTTCTTCTATTTGAGTGCCGGAGTTTCTCTTATATATAAACTTTTAAAAAAATTTTCTTCGGGCACCATATCTGATATCTGAAGTGAGCACCCCTTATTCTTACATATTTAATCTTATTTTTGGGTGTTGCTCCTTTTTGTTCACCTATGTCTTTCAATACCTTATCATACAATCAAGATGAGGTTTCTACCATTATTTCCCAAGTAACCACTCCAGGAACTTTTTTACACACTCCGGCTGAAGAATTAAGAAGTAGAGATTTAGAAAAGGATTTGCGGAAATTTACAGCGCTGGATTTACATTGCATCACTCTCGCTGAATACCATCGAGTACAACGTATACCTAGAGGCCTCAGAGTTTCTCTCAGACCTACCTTATTCCACGATAATCAAGAATTTTGCACCAAATTTGAATCTGTTCTCAATAAGTGTTCCATGGACCTTATAATTTTGACGATTGATTTTTTACAGAAGGAGATAACGGAATTAAAGAAAAATATTTCAACAAGTGAACAGCAACTTGTTAACACCTATTCACCAGATGAATTCAAGAAACTCAAGGAGAAATTAGATAAATCCATTTCTGAATTTCGGAGTAGTCTGGAAATCAAGAAAAGAAGTAAATTTCTGCGAGACACAGAGGACTATAAAAACAATCAAATCTAAAGATGGCACAACACCGGCTCCTTCAGAAACCGGCGTTTCCAAAGACGGGTTACAGCCCCATTTCCACCAGTTCAGACAGCGACTTTGGCACAACAAGCTCTTCTTTTTTAGGACAACGTCTAACCAGATCATACAGAGGAAGACGCGGCGGGGGAGGGGCCGGCGGCTCCGGCGCCAACGTGGACTTATACAAGATGACCACTCGTTCACAGGTATGGACACCACCAACATCGTATACAACATCTCGTCCCAATGCCTTTCTCCAGCGGAAATAGCCCTACTACAGAAAGGGTTGACATTCTGTCCTATACCTCGCTTTAATACATTTCTCCTTGAACAGGAACTGTATAGATTTTTAGAACTTAACCCCTTCACCCCCAAGGGTGGTTTGCACGTTAATGACCGGGACAATTTTTACAATTCTGACCACTGTCTCTTTATGAGGTTATAACTCCGGAACGCTTCAACGGATCTTCGCGATTCTGAGATTGTTTTCTCGTGACATATTGTACTTCATGTTAGTGGTAAAATTTCTTCCATATAACTTGCGTTTATTTTTGAAAAAAACGCAAATATGGCGAAAATTTTGAAAATTTAGCAATTTTCAAACTTTGAATTTTTATTCCCTTAAAACAGAGAAATATGTAACACAAAATAGTTAAGAAATAACATTTCCCACATGTCTACTTTACATCAGCACAATTTTGGAATCAAAATTTTTTTTGTTAGGAAGTTATAAGGGTTAAAAGTTGACCAGCGATTTCTCATTTTTACAACAAAATTTACAAAGCCATTTTTTTTAGGGACCACCTCACATTTGAAGTCACTTTGAGGGGTCTACATGACAGAAAATACCCAAAAGTGACACCATTCTAAAAACTGCACCCCTCAAGGTGTTCAAAGCCACATTCAAGAAGTTTATTAACCCTTCAGGTGCTTCACAGGAACTAAAGCAACGTGGAAGGAAAAAATGAATATTTAACTTTTTAGCCACAAAAATGATCTTTTACAAACTTTTTTTTTATTTTCACAAGGGTAAAAGGAGAAAATGGACAGATAAGGTTGTTATGCAATTTCTCCTGAGTACGCCAATACCCCATATGTGGGGGAAAACCACTGTTTGGGCACACGGCAGAGCTCGTAAGGGAAGGAGCGCCGTTTGACTTTTCAAACTAAAATTGGCTGGAGTTGAGATTGGACGCCATGTCGCGCTTGGAGAACCTCTGATGCGCCTAAACAGTGGAAACCCCCCACAAGTGACACCATTTTGGAAACTAGACCCCCTAAGGTACTTATCTAGATCTGTTGTGAGCACTTTGAACCCCCAAGTGTTTCACAAAAGTTTATAATGCCTGGTGTGAAAAAAAAAAAAAAAAAAATTCCACAAAAATGATTTTTTAGTCCTAAATTTTTGAATTTTCCCAAGGAAATTGGACCCCAAAAGTTGTTGTCCAATTTGTCCTGAGTACGCTGATACCCCATATGTGGGGGTGGAAAACTGTTTGGGCGCACGGCAGGGCTTGGAAAGGAAGTAGTAACGTTTTGGAATGCAGACGTTGATGGGGGTCATGTTCCGTTTGCAGTGCCCCAGATGAGCCTAAACAGTGGAAATCCCCCACAAGTGACCCCATTTTGGAAACTAGACCCCCTAAGGAACTTATCTAGATCTTTGGTGAGCACTTTGAACCCCCAAGTGCTTCACACAAGTTTATAATGCCCGGGCATGAAAATAAAAAATCCTATTTTTTTCCCCCAAAAATTATCTTTTAGTCACTAATTTTTTATTTTCCCAAGGGTATCAGGAGAAATTGGACCACATAAGTTGTTGTCCAATTTGTCCTGAGTACGCTGATGCCCCATATGTGGGGGGAACCACTGTTTGGGCGCACGGCAGAGCTCGGAAGGGAAGGAGCACCATTTGACTTTTTCCAACCAAAATTGGCTGGAATTGAGATTGGATGCCATGTTGCATTTGGAGAGCCCCTGATGTGCCTAAACAGTGGAAACCCCCACAAATGACCCCATTTGGGAAACTAGACCCCCTAAGGAACTTATCTAGATCTTTGGTGAGCAATTTGAACCCTCAAGTGCTTCACACAAGTTTATAACGTAGAGCCGTAAAATTTAAAAATCATATTTTTTCCACAAAAATGATCTTTTCACCCCAATTTTTATTTTTCCAAGGGTAACAAGACTCCAAAAGTTATTGTGCAATTTGTCCTGAGTACACTGATACCCCATATGTGGGGGTATACCACTGTTTGGGTGCATGGCAGAGTTTGGAAGGGAAGGAGCGCCATCTCACTTTTTCAACGCAGAATTGGCTGGACGCCATGTCGTGTTTGGAGAGCTCCTGATCTGCCTAAACAGTGGAAACCCCCCACAAATGACACCATTTTGGAAACTAGACCCCTCAAGGAACTTATCTAGATGTGTGGTGAGAACTTTGAACCCCCAGGTGTTTCACTAAAGTTTATAACGTACAGCCTTAAAATAAAAAATCCTTTTTTTTTTTTACAAAAATGATTTTTTCGCCCCAAATATTTTATTTTCACAAGGGTAACAGAAGAAATTGGAACCCAAAAGTTGTTGTCCAATTTGTCCTGAGTACGCTGATACCCAATATGTAGGAGAAAACTACTGTATGGGTGCACGTCAGGGCTCGGAAGGGAAGTAGTGACGTTTTGGATTGCAGACTTTGATGGAATGGTCTGGGGGCGTCATGTCGCATTTGGAGAGCCCCTGATACGCCTAAACAGTGGAAACCCCCCACAAGTGACCCCATTTTGGAAAATAGACCCCACAAGGAACTTATCTAGATGTGTGGTGAGCACTTTGAACCCCGAAGTGCTTCACAGAAGTTTATAACGCACAGCCGTAAAAATAAAAAATCCTTTTTTTTTTTACAAAAATGATTTTTTCGCCCCCAATATTTTATTTTCACAAGGGTAACAGGAGAAATTGGACCCCAAAAGTTGTTGTCCAATTTGTCCTGAGTACGCTGATACCCAATATGTGGGAGAAAACTACTGTATGGGCGCATGTCAGGGCTCGGAAAGGGAAGTAGTGACGTTTTGGATTGCAGACTTTGATGGAATGGTCTGGGGGCGTCATGTCGCATTTGGAGAGCCCCTGATGCGCCTAAACAGTGGAAACCCCCCACAAGTGACCCCATTTTGGAAAATAGACCTCACAAGGAACTTACCTAGATGTGTGGTGAGCACTTTGAACCCCGAAGTGCTTCACAGAAGTTTATAACGCACAGCCGTAAAAATAAAAAATCCTTTTTTTTTTTACAAAAATGATTTTTTCGCCCCCAATATTTTATTTTCACAAGGGCAACAGGAGAAATTGGACCCCAAAAGTTGTTGTCCAATTTGTCCTGAGTACGCTGATACCCAATATGTGGGAGAAAACTACTGTATGGCGCATGTCAGGGCTCGGAAAGGGAAGTAGTGACGTTTTGGATTGCAGACTTTGATGGAATGGTCTGGGGGCGTCATGTCGCATTTGGAGAGCCCCTGATGCGCCTAAACAGTGGAAATCCCCAACAAGTGACCCCATTTTGGAAAATAGACCCCACAAGGAACTTATTTAGATGTGTGGTGAGCGCTATGAAGCCCCAAGTGCTTCACAGAAGTTTATAATGTACAGCCGTAAAAACAAAAAAATCTTATTTTTTTTACAAAAATAATATTTTCGCCCCCAGTTTTTTATTTTCCCAAGGGTAACAGAAGAAATAGGACAAATTTCACAATAACTCTTGGGGTCCAGAGTACGCTGATACCCCATATGTGGGGATAAACTACTGTTTGGACGCATGGCAGAGCTCAGAAGTGAAGGAACACCGTTTGACTTTTTCAACGCAGAATTGGCTGGAATGGAGATCAGACGCCATGTCACATTTGGAGAGCCCCTGATGTGCCTAAACAGCGGAAACCCCCCAATTCTAACTCCAACCCTAACCCCAACACACCCCTAACCCTAGTCCCAACCCTAATCCCAACCCTAACCCTAATCCTAACTCTAACCCTAATCCTAACTTTAGCGCCAACCCTAACCCTAACTTTAGCCGAAACCCTAACCCTAACCCTAATGGGAAAATGGAAATAAATACATTTTTTTTATTTTATTATTTTTCCCTAACTAAGGGGGTGATAAAGGGGGGTTTGATTTACTATTTATAGCGGTTTTTATGATTGGCAGCTGTCACGCTAAAAGACGCTTTTTATTGCAAAAAGTAGTTTTTTGCATCACCACATTTTGAGAGCTATAATTTTTGCATATTTTGGCCCACAATGTCATGTGAGGTCTTAATTTTTGCGGGACGAGGTGACGCTTTTATTGGTACCATTTTTGAGCACGTGACATTTTTTGATCGCTTTTTATTTCGATTTTTGGGAGGTTAGAATGAACAAAAATCAGCAATTCATGAATTTCTTTTGGGTGAGGCGTTTTTATTGTTTCCGCGTGTGGTAAAATCGATAAAGCAGTTTTATTCTTCGGGTCAGTACGATTATGGCGATACCTCATTTATATAATTTTTTTATGTTTTGGCGCTTTTATAGAATAAAAACAATTTTATATAAAAAATAATTATTTTTGCATCGCTTTATTCTGCGAGCTATAACTTTTTTATTTTTTCGCTCATGATGCTGTTGATGGCTCGTTTTTTGCGGGACAAGATGACGTTTTCAGCGGTACCATGCTTATTTATATCCGTCTTTTTGATCGCGTGTTATTCCACTTTTGTTCAGCGGTATGATGATAAAGCACTGATTTTTTGCTTCGTTTTTATTTTTTATTTTTTAAGGGGTTCACAAAAGGGTTTAACTAGTGGGACAGTTTTATAGGGGGGGTCGTTACGGACGCGGCGATACCATATATGTGTACTTTTATTGTTTTATTTTTTTTATTTACAATAAGTAATGAATTTATTGGGGAATATTTATTTTTTTATTTTTTTTTTTTGGATTTTTTTTTACACATGTTTATTTTTACTTTTTTTTACTTTTTTACTTTGTCCCAGGGTGGGACATCACTGTATTTCATCAGATCGCTGGTGTGACAGTGTGCATAGCACTCTGTCACACCAGCGATGTGACAGGCAGTGCAGGACGCTTCCTCATGCCTGCTCTCGGCAGGCACTGAGGAAGCCGCCTCCCTCCAGGACCCCAGCGCCATCTTGGATCCGGGTCCTGGGAGGGAGGAAGCCCTCAGAGCAGCGCGATCACATCGCGCTGGTCTGAGGGTCTCAGGGGGGCGCGCAGGGAGCCCCCTGCCTGCGCGATCCTCCCCTGTGCCCCCAGTACACCGCGATCATGTTTGATCGCGGTGTGCAAGGGGTTAATGTGCCGGGAGCGGTCCGTGACCGCTCCTGACACACAGTCACGGGTGTCAGCTGTGATAATCAGCTGACACCCGGCGGCGATTAGCTGCGCTCCCTCCGGGAGCGCAGCTAATCGCCTATGACGTACTATCCCGTCCATGGTCAGAATGGCACGGGTTTTATGGACGGGATAGTACGTCTAATGTCAGAGAGGGTTAAAGACTTAAAGTACATTTCTCTACCCATCCGATAGAGGATTCTATCATAAATACACCTGTAGTCTCCCGGTTTTCTTTACGGACTCTGGGTTTAAGAATTCCTAGTTCTTTTCAGCCGCCACATACTTACCATCCCATGGAAACATTTATTGATCTTGTCCAGAGAGATATTAAGGGTGTTTTAAACACGATTGAAAAAGGTCAAATGCATGTCAAAAACAATCTGACAGTTGAGGAACATAGATCTCTTCTTTCATTAAAATCTAACAAAACTTTGGTGATCAAACCAGCAGACAAAGGGGGTGCCATAGTGGTTTTAGACCGCTCTTACTATATGGAAGAAATTATGTTACAACTTTCAGATACTAACACCTATATACCGGTATCTAATAATCCATCATTTGAAATAGCCAGTACCATTAAGAGAGTGATTGATCACTATAAACAACTGGGCACTATTGATGATAACCTTGGGAATTTTCTCATTAATTTACACCCTGTAATTTCAGTGTTTTACACACTTCCAAAAATTCACAAGAATTTACTCAGACCGCCAGGTAGACCAATAGTTGCCTCAACTAATTCAATTTTATCACCTTTGGCTATTACAGTTGAAAAAATATTGTCCCCTTTGATACCTCTTATCCGATCATTTTTAAAGGATACAACAGACTTTCTGACCACACTTAGAGATTTGGGAAATATACCACCCAACTCACTACTGGTAACTGTTATGATCTGCTACAAGCACTAAGGAAAGGTGGGAATTTAACAAAAAAAAATCCAACCGCCACAGGAGATTTGGAAGGCCTAATGTGATCGGCGGCCAAGCTTGTCTGTATGTATTCCTCCAAAGCCTTTCTCTCAGGAATAGTCAAATTAAATAAACGACTTTTAGGAAGAGTCGCTCCAGGGACAAATTCAATTGCACAATCATAATCTCTATGAGGAGGCAATACCTGCGATTCTTTATCAGAAAAAACTTTCCAAAAATCCTGAATAAGTACAGGTAACTCCCCCTTAACTACAGCAGCAATACGCCCGTTACAACACTTGTCATAACACTTAGGACTCCAGGACTTAATTTCATTGGTAGACCAATCCAGTACCGGATTGTGCAATTTTAACCAGGGTAACCCCAAAATCACCGGAGAAGGTAAATTATTCAAAACTACCAAATCCAAATTCTTTTGATGAACACCATTAATAGTAAGAGGAAATTCACAGATATGGTGAGTAACATTTTTCAAGTGAGAACCATCCACAGACACCACATTAATAGGAGAAGATAGAAGTTTGGGTTTTAATTTTAGTTTTTCCAAAAATTTCCCATCAATCACATTGAGAGTTGAACCACAATCCACAAATACCCGAAACTCCATTAATTCCTCCTCAACAGCAGTGGTAGCAGAAAGAAAGACACCTTTATTGTTTAAACAAGCTATGCGGGCAAAACTGACCTCATTTTTTTTTCTCTCTTTATTCATTCGAAGCGCACAGTTCTTAATGAAATGCTCAGATTTACCACAGTAGAAACACAAACCTTGAGCAAATCTGCGTTCTTTTTCTCGAGAGTGAAGTGTCATTGCTCCAATTTCCATCGGCTCTGCAATGTCAGTACATTCCTTCTCCAAACTTGGAGCTGACAAGGCAGATTTACTCTCATTAACCCTTGCACGCAGTCTCCTATCCACCCGTATGGCTAATTGCATAGCCTCTTGCAAGTTACCAGGTATGGGATAAGCAATCAGCAAATCTTTAACCCTTTCACTTAACCCTGCAAGAAATAAACTTTTCAAAGCTGAATCGTTCCAGCCCACCTGAGCGGACCACCTTCGGAAGTGAGTACAATATTTTTCCACATTACCTGATCCCTGTCTCAAACGTCTCAATTCTGTCTCAGCTGATGAAACACGATCCGGATCGTCATACAATAACCCCAAAGCAGAAAAAAAACTATCCACTGATCTAAAGCATGGATCACTAGGCTGCAGAGAAAAGGCCCAGTCCTGAGGTTCTTTGCGCAAAAGTGACATTATGAACCCTATGCGCTGTGATTCATCACCAGAGGATCTGGGTCTCAAACGGAAATACAACAAGCAAGCATTTTTAAAAGAAAAAAAATCTTGTTGTTCACCAAAAAATAAATCAGGCAAACGTACCTTTGGCTCCACGAAATCAGCTCCAGGACAACTACTCACGTGTTGCTGGATTTCAGCTACCTCCAGAGAGAGTCGCTGCAGGTGTTCAGCCAAATCCTGAACCGACACCATAATAGAAACTGAAAATCTTTCCTTAGAGATTTTTTTTTTTCTTTTGGCTGGACTTACTGTTATGATCTGCTACAAGCACTAAGGAAAGGTGGGAATTCTGTCCCTACAATAGGACTAAGCTGGATCCCTACGATGTAACGGGGGACCTGATCCTGCGACCAGACCCGCTAAAGTCCTCAGCTAGTCTGAACGAAGACCTATAGTTGCGAGGGAGGAATCCCTACAAGATCTAGGGACTGGGTGAAAAGATGGACACCTCCTAACAGAAAGTGTAGCAGGGAATATAAAACAGAAAACAAATACTAAGAGATCCTAAGATCAAGCAAAACTGACAGAGTAAGGCACCTAAGCACCTGGCTAGCTTAAGAGTAGATAATACAATGAAGTCCAGCAAAGCCAGAAGGGCGGAGCCAGACTAAATAGGGAAAAAAGGTCATGTGACAGCAAACTGAAACAAAATCTAACAAGAGGGTTCTAACAGTACCCTCCCTTCTAAGAGGATCCTCCGGATCCCCTAGGACTTAGGCTTATCCGGAAACCTCTTGTGAAACGCTCTGACAAGTCTAGACGCAGAAACATCATCCGCCCTCACCCATGAGTTATCCTCGGGTCCATAACCCTTCCAAGTGACGAGGTACTGCAAACTCCCTCTATACCGTCTAGAATTTAGGATGCGGGAAATCTCATATTGCCCGTCCTCCACCACCAGGGGAACAGTGGCCGAGACGTCTCCATCTGAAACCTCAGCTTTTTTCAAGAGAGAAACATGAAACACCGGATTAATCTTCCAGGAGGTAGGAAGCTCCAACTTAACAGCAGATTGGTTAATAACCTGAAGCACCTTAAAGGGCCCTACAAACTTGGGACCCAATTTCTTAGACGGAATCCTCAAGCGCAGATTCTTAGAGGACAACCAAACCATGTCACCAATAGCAAACAAAACCTCTTGTCGTTTTCTATCAAAATACACTTTGGATCTTTTGTTAGCCTCCTGAAGATTACCACGTACATCAGTCCAAACTCTCTCCAAAACACCAGAAAAATTCTCCTCTTCAGGTACAGCCGATCCCAACTTGGAAAATGACCCAAAAGAAGGATGTCTCCCAGTACAACAAAAAAAAAGGCGAACAACCAGCAGAAGCGGATGTATGATTGTTAAGAGCAAACTCAGCAAGTGGCAGAAACTCAGACCACCCCTCTTGATTATCAGTCACAAAACAACGCAAGAACTGCTCAACATCCTGGTTTTTCCTTTCTGTCTGGCCATTAGACTCAGGATGATATCCGGATGAAAACGACAAATGAACTCCCAACCTGTCACAAAAGGCGCGCCAAAAACGAGCCACAAACTGAGGTCCCCTATCAGAAACAATGTCAGTAGGAACACCATGTAGTCTGACTATTTCCTTGACAAAGGCCTTAGCGAGAGTCTTAGCGCAGGGCAGTTTGATGAAAGGAACCAAGTGACACATCTTGCTAAAACGGTCCACGACCACCCAGATGACAGTGAAACCCTCAGAGGGGGAAGGTCAGTAATAAAGTCCATAGCCAAATGTGTCCAAGGTGCACTAGGGACCTCCAAAGGGCAAAGCAACCCCGCAGCAGGAGTATGAGAAGACTTAGATCTATCACACACAGTGCATTGGAGCACCCACTTAATGACTTCCTTCTGCCATCCTGGCCACCAAAAACTGCGACCCACAAGTCTCTTTGTCTCAGAGATTCCAGGATGACCTGCCAACCGAGAGTCATGACATTCATCAAACAAATCTCTCCTCAGGGTACCAGGCACAAACAACCTCCCATGCGGCGTGTTAGATGGGCATTCTCCTGTGCTTTAAGAATCTCATCTTCCAACACGGAGTCCAAAACAGCAATAACAACCCCCTCTTGCAAGATGTTTTCCTCCTCCTCCTCAGTACCCACCATAGGAGAAAATCTGCGAGACAAAGCATCAGCTTTAACATTTTTAGTACCTGGGATGTAAGTAATGGTAAAATTAAACCGTGAGAAAAACAGTGCCCACCTAGCCTGACGGGCATTCAAGCGTTTGGAAGCATCAAGGTAGATCAGATTTTTATGATCGTGAAGACTTGAACGGGAAATTCCGCTCCCTCCAAAAAATGACGCCAGTGTTCAGATGCGAGTTTAATTGCCAACAATTCCTGATTACCGATATCATAATTTAGTTCAGACTCAGAAAATTTCTTTGAAAAAAAAGCACAGGGATGTACTCCATCCGTCTTTGCCTGAGACAACACCGCGCCGACCCTCACAGAAGAAGCATCAACCTCAACCAAAAATGGTTTAGTCACATCAGGCTGCGTAAGGATGAGAGCAGAGCTGAACCTCTCCTTTAGCAACACAAAAGCCTCAATGGCCTCAGTAGTCCACTGAACCGCATCAGCACCTTTCCTGGTGAGATCGGTCAGAGGTTTGGCAATCACAGAAAATTTTTTTATGAATTTTCTATAATAATTGGCGAACCCCAAAAACCTCTGTATTGATTTCACACCAATAGGTCTAGGCCAATCCTGCACAGCTTGCACTTTCACCGGGTCCATCTCAAAACCTTCACTGGAGACAATGTAGCCCAAAAAACTAAGTCTCTGTACAGCGAACTCACATTTTTCTAGTTTGGCAAAAAGTGAATTATCACTCAGTAACTGTAATACTTCACGCACACTCCTCCAATGAGACTCCAAATCCGGTGAATAAATCAAAATGTCATCCAAATACACAACCACACTTCTGCCGATCAAAGGTCTAAGGATGTCATTAATAAGATTCTGAAAAAATGCCGGAGCACTGGAAAGTCCAAAGGGCATGACCAGATTCTCAAAATGACCCAGTGGAGTGTTAAACGCAGTCTTCCATTCATCCCCCTCCTTCATGCGCAACAAATTGTATGCCCCTCGAAGATCAATTTTCGAGAACCACTTGGCCCCCACTAACTGATTAAACAAATCAGGAATCAATGGCAGTGGGTAAGGATTGCGTACAGTAATCTTATTAATTTCACGAAAGTCTAGACAAGGCCGTAAACCGCCGTCATTTTTTTTAACAAAAAAAAATCCAACCGCCACAGGAGATTTGGAAGGCCTAATGTGACCGGCGGCCAAGCTTGTCTGTATGTATTCCTCCAAAGCCTTTCTCTCAGGAATAGTCAAATTAAATAAACGACTTTTAGGAAGAGTCGCTCCAGGGACAAATTCAATTGCACAATCATAATCTCTATGAGGAGGCAATACCTGCGATTCTTTATCAGAAAAAACTTTCCAAAAATCCTGAATAAGTACAGGTAACTCCCCCTTAACTACAGCAGCAATACGCCCGTTACAACACTTGTCATAACACTTAGGACTCCAGGACTTAATTTCACAATCCGGTACTGGATTGTGCAATTTTAACCAGGGTAACCCCAAAATCACCGGAGAAGGTAAATTATTCAAAACTACCAAATCCAAATTCTTTTGATGAACACCATTAATAGTAAGAGGAAATTCACAGATATGGTGAGTAACATTTTTCAAGTGAGAACCATCCACAGACACCACATTAATAGGAGAAGATAGAAGTTTGGGTTTTAATTTTAGTTTTTCCAAAAATTTCCCATCAATCACATTGAGAGTTGAACCACAATCCACAAATACCCGAAACTCCATTAATTCCTCCTCAACAGCAGTGGTAGCAGAAAGAAAGACACCTTTATTGTTTAAACAAGCTATGCGGGCAAAACTGACCTCATTTTTTTTTCTCTCTTTATTCATTCGAAGCGCACAGTTCTTTATGAAATGCTCAGATTTACCACAGTAGAAACACAAACCTTGAGCAAATCTGCGTTCTTTTTCTCGGAGAGTGAAGTGTCATTGCTCCAATTTCCATCGGCTCTGCAATGTCAGTACATTCCTTCTCCAAACTTGGAGCTGACAAGGCAGATTTACTCTCATTAACCCTTGCACGCAGTCTCCTATCCACCCGTATGGCTAATTGCATAGCCTCTTGCAAGTTACCAGGTATGGGATAAGCAATCAGCAAATCTTTAACCCTTTCACTTAACCCTGCAAGAAATAAACTTTTTAAAGCTGAATCGTTCCAGCCCACCTGAGCGGACCACCTTCGGAAGTGAGTACAATATTTTTCCACATTACCTGATCCCTGTCTCAAACGTCTCAATTCTGTCTCAGCTGATGAAACACGATCCGGATCGTCATACAATAACCCCAAAGCAGAAAAAAAACTATCCACTGATCTAAAGCATGGATCACTAGGCTGCAGAGAAAAGGCCCAGTCCTGAGGTTCTTTGCGCAAAAGTGACATTATGAACCCTATGCGCTGTGATTCATCACCAGAGGATCTGGGTCTCAAACGGAAATACAACAAGCAAGCATTTTTAAAAGAAAAAAAATCTTGTTGTTCACCAAAAAATAAATCAGGCAAACGTACCTTTGGCTCCACGAAATCAGCTCCAGGACAACTACTCACGTGTTGCTGGATTTCAGCTACCTCCAGAGAGAGTCGCTGCAGGTGTTCAGCCAAATCCTGAACCGACACCATAATAGAAACTGAAAATCTTTCCTTAGAGATTTTTTTTTTTTCTTTTGGCTGGACTTACTGTTATGATCTGCTACAAGCACTAAGGAAAGGTGGGAATTCTGTCCCTACAATAGGACTGAGCTGGATCCCTACGATGTAACGGGGACCTGATCCTGCGACCAGACCCGCTAAAGTCCTCAGCTAGTCTGAACGAAGACCTATAGTTGCGAGGGAGGAATCCCTACAAGATCTAGGGACTGGGTGAAAAGATGGACACCTCCTAACAGAAAGTGTAGCAGGGAATATAAAACAGAAAACAAATACTAAGAGATCCTAAGATCAAGCAAAACTGACAGAGTAAGGCACCTAAGCATAAGAACGCTAACCAGCTCACCGGTTTGTAGAAGCACGGATCCTCCGCTTGATCAAATGTGAAGATACATGAGAAAATGAAGGAAAAAGGGATCCAGCTTCAATAAAATCTTCATCTTTATTGATTCATAAAAACATGAATAGTGGCATGCTCCTGGACAAGCTCAGGACAAGGCTACGCGTTTCAATCACAGGGATCTTTATCACAGCTGACATATTCAGACAAAGGCACATAAGCACCTGGCTAGCTTAAGAGTAGATAATACAATGAAGTCCAGGAAAGCCAGAAGGGCGGAGCCAGACTAAATAGGGAAAAAAGGTCATGTGACAGCAAACTGAAACAAAATCTAACAAGAGGGTTCTAACAGTAACCATCGATGTCAACAGTTTGTATACGAGCATTGGACACCAAGAGGGCATAGGTTCGGTTATTAAATTTCTCACACTCCACACCAATTTCTCAACTGACCAAATTGAGTTTTGTCATGACCTTTTGAAAATTATTCTGACAAAAAACTTTTTCTTATTTGGTGACCAGTTCTATGTACAAAAGAGGGGAACAGCTATGGGATCCAATATGGCACCCCCATATGCCAACATATATATGGATGATTTTGAAAATTTATATGTCTATCCACATCCATCATTTAACAATTTTGTCATTTATTGGAAATGTTTTATCGACGATATTTTTTTCATTTGGACCGGGGTGAGGAAAGATTGCTTCACTTCTTTAATGACCTAAATACTTACATTCCAGGACTGACATTTTCAATCCAGTATGATTCACAATCCATTAATTTTTTGGACACTCGAGTTATTATCAATGAAGGTGGCATAATGGAGACTGATCTCTATGTTAAACCAACCGACAAAAATAGCCTTCTTTTATATTCGAGCTGTCATCCTCGTCACATAAAAAATTCTTTACCTAGGTCTCAACATTGTAGAATTGACAGGATAGTTTCTAATCCAGAAAACTGTGTTCTTAGACACAAGGAAATGGATGTGAAGTTCCAAAATAGGGGCTATCCCATTCTTTCAGCTAGTAATTTTCTTAGACAAAGGAGACCTGATCAACTGAATACCAGATCTAGAGTACCGTTAGTAAGAACCTTTCATCCCTTTAATTTTTTACATCAATAAGTGTCTCTTTAGACACTGGGGGATTCTTCAAAATGCTTATCCTAATATCCCTGAATTCTCTAACAAACCTATGATCTGTAATAAAAGAAGCTCCAATATCAAAAATTACCTTGTGAGGGCTGATATTGGCTCCTTGAGGAAAAATACGACTCAAACTGTTTTCTCAACCCCTAGAAAGGGCACATTCCCTTGTCTAAATTGTCTACAATGTTCAAATGTGAATAAAGGTGACTCATTTACGCATCCTCGATCGGGACGTAGATTTCCCATCAATGGATTTTACACATGCGATTCTTCCTTCGTTGTGTATCTCATAAAGTGTCCCTGTGGGTTAGGCTATGTGGGTGAAACCACGCAACATGTGCGTGACCGTATCTCGCAACACAAATCCACTATTTGATGTGGACGCACTTTTCTTCCAATTCCTGCACATTTTCATCAACATAGCCACAATATAGCCCAAATAAAATTTCAGGTGATTGATCACGTCCCATTGTCCAGAAGAGGAGGTGATAGGGTCAAATTACTCAAAGAACGTGAGTCATTTTGGATCCACACTTTACAGACACTCGCCCCCCTTGGTCTTAATAGGGATTATGAATTTTCTTAAATCAACTATAATGTTTCGGTGTATTCTTGCCTATATATGTATTGAACCATAGTTGGGTTTCTCCTTATATAAGACTCTGTTATCACCCATTCTAAGTATACTTTGTACCGTTGATGTATGCTTTTATTTTACTTTTATTATTTTTCTGGTTTGATATATACGTTTATTCACTTGAATTGTATTCAAGTTTTGTTTTTCCTCTAAATTCTATATATTCTTCGCATTCCCCTTAGCTGTGTATTGAAAACCATACTTACCATACCTCTCCCTTATCTTTTCTTCTTTAACAGGGAGCCACGGATCAGAAATGAGTCTATTTCCTCTGATATATCTAAATGCGCATGCGCAACATCGTCAGCTACTCACTCGGCACCTTTCGGTTCCACTCGTCCCTTTCCGCTTAGCGCAGGCGCACAAATACCCTCACCTCCCAGACAAAGCACCCGGAAGTGCTTCTCTCATCAGCACGGACGCATATAAAAACAGCACCATATGGTGCATAGAGCGCACTTGCCATATGCACCCTGAGCACCGGACGGCTTTCTCACGGCACCTATACCAGGTTTTCTTGTCCCGGTCGTTATCATAAGGTAAAACTTGGCACATTCTTTCACCTTGCAGTCTGTCTTTTATATGCTGTTTCCTAAATGAGGGCGATTATATGCTGTTTCCTAAATGAGGGCATTTATCTTTCTTTTAGGGTGAACTCTCCTTCACTCCTGGAAAGGCTCTCTGTATATAGTAAAGTATCCTATAGCTTTAGTCTTTTCTAACATTTTCACGGATGCACAGTTGCGTTTAAATTAGATTTTCTACCGACAGCGGTTTTCTTTTTTCTGCTAACCTTTTCTATATATAAATAATTTTCATAAAAAAGGCCGTGCGGCGAAAATATTCGCCAGTATTCTTTATTGATTCCAGGTCTGGGATTGGCCTACATTTCTTATGTATATATAATTCATGTTTTCGTGAATAGAGGACCTATATGATTATCTACAATATAGTCCACTTTGATTAATAAACAAATGTATAAACTCCATCATATATTGTATCATTGGATGTATACATATTTCCTTTATAAATGTTTGATTTATTTTGTTTTATCTTGTATTTTTGCAGAAAACAGACTATTCTTGAAAAAGGCTAATCTAAAGCCGAAACGTTGATTTATATATTCTGTTTGAATTCTGAGCCATACATATTTTGGAGTGTTTTTCTTTAATAAAATCTGTAATTTTTCTTCTAATTGAATGAGTAACACACACTGCTACTATGCCCTAAATAATTGTCCAGGAAAGATGCAGATAAAAGTTGTTAGGAATTTGAACGCTGGTGGAGCTTTGTAGAGATGGCCTAATAGAATGAGTACCACACACTGCTACTATGCCCTAAATTATTGTCCAGGCAAGATGCAGATAAAACTTTGTATTCATTTGAACGCTGTGGACCTTTGTATAGATGGCCTAATAGAATGAGTAACACACACTGATACTATGCAAAAATTATTGTCCAGGCAAGCTGCAGATAAAAATTATTAGGAATTTGAACACTGGTGGAGCTTTGTATAGATGGCCTAATAGAATGAGTAACATACATTGCTACTATGCCCTAAATTATTGTCCAAGCAAGATGCAGCTAAAAATTATTAGGAATTTGAACGCTGTTGGAGCTTTGTATAGACGGCCTAATAGAATAAGTACCATACTTTGCTACTATGCACTAAATTATTGTCCAGGCAAGATGCAGACAAAAATTGTTGGGAATTTGAATGCTGGTGGAGCTTTGTATAGATGGCCTAATAGTCTGAGTACCACACACTGCTACTATGCCCTAAATTATTGTCCAGGAAAGATGCAGTTAAAAATTCGTATTTATTTGAACGCTGGTAAAGCTTTGTATAGATGGCCTAATTCAATGAGTAACAAACACTGCTACTATGCCCTAAATTATTGTCCAGAAAAGATGCAGATAAAAATTCGTATTTATTTGAATGCTGGTGGAGCTTTGTATAGATGCACCAATAGAATGAGTACCACACACTGCTACTATGCCCTAAATTATTGTCCAGACAATATTCAGATAAAAATTCATATTTATTTGAATGCTGGTGGAGCTTTGTATAGATGGCCTAATAGAATGAGTAACACACACTGATGCTATGTCCAAAATTATTGTCCAGGCAAGCTGCAGATAAAAATTATTTGGAATTTGAACGCTGGTGGAGCTTTGTATAGATGTCCTAATAGAATGAGTTTCACACACGGCTACTATGCCCTAAATTATTGTCCAGGCAACATGCAGATAAAAATTATTAGGAATTTGAACGCTGGTGGAGCTTTGTATAGTCGACCTAATAGAATGAGTACCACACATTGCTACTATGCCCTAAATTATTGTCCAGGCAAGATGCAGATAAAAATTTATATTTATTTGAACGCTGGTGGTGCTTTGTATAGATGGCCTCATAGAATGAGTAACACATACTGCTACTACGCGCACAATTATTCTACAGGCAAGATGCAGATAAAAATTATTAGGAATTTGAACTCTGGTGGAGCTTTGTATAGATGGCTTAATATAATGAGTAACACACACTGCTACTATGCCCTAAATTATTGTCCAGGAAAGATGCAGATAAAAATTTGTATTAATTTGAACGCTTGTGGAGCTTTGTATAGATGGCCTAATAGAATGAGTACCACACAATGCTACTATGCCCTAAATTATTGTCCAGGCAAGCTGCAGATAAAAATTCCTATTTATTTGAACGCTGGTGGAGCTTTGTATAGATGTCCTAATAGAATGAGTAACAATCACTGCTACTATGCCCTAAATTATTGTCCAGGCAAGTTGCAGATAACAATTATTAGGAATTTGAACGTTGGTGGAGCTTTGTATAGATGGCCTAATTCAATGAGTAACACACACTGCTACTATGCCCTAAATTATTGTCCTACAAAGATGCAGATAAAAATTCGTATTTATTTGAATGCTGGTGGAGCTTTGTATAGATGCCCCAATAGAATGAGTACCACACACTTCTACTATGCCCTAAATTATTGTCCAGGCAAGCTGCAGAAAAAATTATTCGGAATTTGAACGCTGGTGGAGCTTTGTATAGATGTCCTAATAGAATGAGTTTCACACACGGCTACTATGCCCTAAATTATTGTCCAGGCAACATGCAGATAAAAATTTGTATTAATTTGAACGCTTGTGGAGCTTTGTATAGATGGCCTCATAGAATGAGTAACACATACTGCTACTATGCGCACAATTATTCTACAGGCAAGATGCAGATAAAAATTATTAGGAATTTGAACTCTGGTGGAGCTTTGTATAGATGGCTTAATATAATGAGTAACATACACTGCTACTATGCCCTAAATTATTGTCCAGGAAAGATGCAGATAAAAATTTGTATTAATTTGAACGCTTGTGGAGCTTTGTATAGATGGCCTAATAGAATGAGTACCACACAATGCTACTATGCCCTAAATTATTGTCCAGGCAAGATGCAGATAAAAATTCCTATTTATTTGAATGCTGGTGGAGCTTTGTATAGATGTCCTAATAGAATGAGTAACAATCACTGCTACTATGCCCTAAATTATTGTCCAGGAAAGATGCAGATAAAAATTCGTATTTATTTGAATGTTGGTGGAGCTTTGTATAGATGCCCCAATAGAATGAGTACCACACACTGCTACTATGCCCTAAATTATTGTCCAGACAATATTCAGATAAAAATTCAAATTTATTTGAACGCTGGTGGAGCTTTGTATAGATGGCCTAATAGAATGAGTAACACACACTGATACTATGCCCAAAATTATTGTCCAGGCAAGCTGCAGATAAAAATTATTCGGAATTTGAACGCTGGTGGAGCTTTGTATAGATGGCCTAATAGAATGGGTATCACACACTGCTACTATGCCCTAAATTATTGTCCAGGCAAGATGCAGATAAAAATTCGTATTTATTTGAACGCTGGTGGAGCTTTGTATAGATGTCCTAATAGAATGAGTTTCACACATTGCTGCTATGCCCTAAATTATTGTCCATGCAAGATGCAGATAAAAATTTATATTTATTTGAATGCTGGTGGTGCTTTGTATAGATGGCCTCATAGAATGAGCAACACACACTGCTACTATGCGCACAATTATTCTACAGGCAAGATGCAGATAAAAATTATTAGGAATTTGAACGCTGGTGGAGCTTTGTATAGATGGTCTAATAGAATGAGTAACACACACTGCTACTATGCCCTAAATTATTGTCCAGGCAAGATGCAGATAAAAATTCATATTAATTTGAACGCTTGTGGTGCTTTGTATAGATGGTCTAATAGAATGAGTAACACACACTGCTACTATGCCATAAATTATTGTCCAGGCCAGATGCAGATAAAAATTCCTATTTATTTGAACGCTGGTGGAGCTTTGTATAGATGTCCTAATAGAATGAGTAACAATCACTGCTACTATGCCCACAATTATTCTACAGGCAAGATGCAGATAAAAGATATTAGAAATTTGAATGCTGTTGGAGCTTTGAATAGATAGTGTAAGGTTCTTTGTCTCTGTTGACATGTTCCTTGAAACTCAGTTTTCCGTCGGCCATTTTGCTTTCTGTCTTTCTGCAGCTCTTGCCCTCAGTTAATATGGAGTTTCCAGTTTTCATGTTCCTGCCCTGATTCTTCCCTCTTGCTTCTTAAGCAGCCTCAGCTGAACAATCAGTGCTCCTGAATCAAGCCTCAGTCAGTCTGTGACCTGACTCCTGGAAGCCTTGGACTTGTACTCCAGCTATTCCCTACTGAGGAACCTTGGAACACTTTTGGACTCTGGAAACCTGCTTCTTGGTGAATTCATGTTTGCAGAGGAATTACGGTACAGAGAAGAGATCCTGAACCTGCTTTGGAGATTTATTGTAGTGCTTGAAGTTACTCTGGCCTGCTGTGTCTCCTGTCGCTGTTACTGCAAACTGTGTGAACTTTTCAGCATGCTTGTATGAAGTAATACAAGTCATTTCATTTCAACCTATGTCTCCTGTGTTTCCTCGCACCCAAGCACAAGACGCTATAGGAACTGTACACTATACATGACAAGATTCAGGAGCCAATGTTTAGTGTCTGCTGGGTCTGGGAAAGCAGTGTCTGCTGTGACTGTGGATATCAGATGTCCGTTTAATACCTTATGTGATGACAGTGGTTGTGACTTCTCACAACCATTCCAGGTGAGCGCATTCCCTTAAAATTTTACTCTGGAGTGTTACCACAGGTAAACACGATTGTTTTTTTTTTTTTCCTTTCCTCTTCCAGCACTTCTGCCTTAAAAGATCTGGAAGATGGAGGCCCGCATAAAGGAACTTTGCGGAGTGACTGATACAATCCTTTCAGATGTACAGACTTTAAAAACCCGTTTTGCAAGCCTACAGGACCTCACTAATCATAATTTGCAAGTGTTTGGACAGACTACCCAGGAATTGCGAGCCAGGATTGAGGCTCTAGAGGAACGAGCCCAGGCTCCTGCCATAACCCCAAGTTCTGGGATCCCCAAATTACCTCCTTTTCGTTTTGGCGGTGAACGTGAGAAATTCAGGGGATTTATTAATCAATGCAATTTATTTTTCTCTGCACATGCTTCACAATTTCCCACTGAACGATCCAAAGTGCTTACTATAATCATGTTGCTTACCAATAAGGCTTTGATGTGGGCAAACCCTCTGATTGAGACTGAGGATGATTGTTTGAATCACCCTAATGCTTTTATTTCAGCCATGGGGCAGGTGTTTGATGACCCCAATCGAGGTGCAACAGCTGAAGCAGCCATGTTAACTTTGCGCCAAGGTAAGCGTTCAGTAGCCGAATATGCCCTGGATTTCAGGAGATGGGCTCTTGATACCACTTGGGACACTTCCGCTAAAAAATCTATTTTTCGGAAAGGGTTGTCTCCACTGATTAAGGATGAACTTGCTCGTGCCGACCCTCCCACTGCGTTAGGTGACTTTATTAACTATTGTATCTGTATTGATGCTCGTCTGACTGAACGCAGACAAGAGAGATGGTTCGAAAATAATCGCACTAACCTTTTACTACCTCCCTCCTCAGCTAAGGAACCTTTGAGTAGGATCACAAGGGAACCAGAACCTGAACCCATGCAGGTGGACTCTTTACAAAGACGGGTTAGTGAAGCACGCAAAGAACATCGTATAAAGGAAAATCTATGTTTCTACTGTGGTAAGTCAGGGCACTTCATTATAAACTGCCCCAGCCGTTCTCGTAAGACTACTGCAGCAGTCTTTCACTGTGAGTGTTGCGAGAGGAGCTCTGTCATGTCCGAGCCTCAGGCTCCAGAGAGATCTGCTGCAAGAGATCTTGATTTCTCAGACTTAAACTCTGTTAGTTCTGGGGACGATGACGGTATAAACGCTGCAATTTTTCAAGTTTCCTCAGCGGTGTCCCAGCTGAGTTGTAAAAGAAACAATTCTCATTGCTTCCTTTCCATCAAACTCTGGGTTGACTCAGTCTGGGTGTCTAGCTCTGCTATGATCGACTCAGGAGCAAGTGGAAATTTTATGGATATCTCCTTTGCTCTGAAACAGGGGATACGTTCAGTGAAGAAGGCTACTCCAGTACAGATGGAGACTGTGGATGGCTCTCTACTGACTTCTGGACCAGTGGATCAAGAAACAGAGCCTTTGAGGGTCCTTATGGGTAAAGATCATCAGGAGAAAATGTCTTTTTTGCTTATCTCTTCTCCTCACTTTCCCATTATTCTAGGGCTACCATGGCTGCAGGCGCAGAATCCTACGATTAACTGGGAGACCAAGGAATTACACTTTCCGGAGAAACAGATGAGTCAAGGAGTTTCAGCTTGCTCTGTTCCTAAAGGAACCATGTCAGTCCCTGAACTACCAGCTGTATACCAGGACTATGTGGATTTATGTGACAAGAAGAATGCTGATCAGCTTCCTCCTCACCGTCCATATGATTGTCCAATTGAATTATTGCCTGGAGCCGAGATACCTTTTGGTAAGATCTACCCCCTAGCGGGGCCCGAGCTAAAAGCTTTGAAGGATTATATAGACGAAAATTTAGCCAGGGCTTCATACGCCCCTCTTCATCTCCCGCAGGTGCACCCATCTTCTTTGTGAAGAAGAAAGATGGATCTCTGAGACCCTGCATAGACTATAGGGAACTCAATAAGGTTACTATTAGAAACCGTTATCCATTGCCTTTAATCCCTGAGTTGTTGGAGAGAGTGCGGCATGCCAAAATTTTCTCTAAACTGGATCTCCGTTGGGCCTATAACTTGGTCCGTATTAGACCTGGGGATGAATGGAAGACTGCATTCAGGTCACGCTATGGACACTTTGAATATCTAGTTATGCCTTTTGGTCTGAGTACCACCCCAGGCACTTTCCAACACTTCGTGAATGATATCTTCATGGATCTCCTAGATACATTTGTGGTGATTTATCTGGATGATATTCTAATTTTTTCTAACTCCACAGAGGAACATCATGGACATGTGAGAATGGTCTTAGAACGCCTAAGACAAAACCATCTCTACATCAAACTTGAAAAATGTGAATTCCATAGGACCGAAATTCAATTTCTGGGGTATGTACTATCTACGCAAGGGATTAGTATGGATGGAAGCAAGACCCAAGCCATCAAGGATTGGCCAATTCCTAGAAATGTGAAGGAGGTGCAGCGTTTCATCGGGTTTGCCAACTTCTATAGACGTTTCATTAAGAATTTTTCTGAGGTAGTGTCACCTATCACCCAACTTACCCGGAAACAGTCTAGGTTCTTCTGGACCCCGCAAGCTCAGGAAGCATTTTCCTGTTTAAAGGATAAATTTACCACCGCACCTATCTTAGTACATTCCAACCCCGAGCTTGCCTTCATAATAGAGGTGGATGCTTCAGACTGTGCGATTGGAGCTATACTCTCTCAGAGAACAGGTGAGAAGAATGTCTTGCATCCCTATGCCTTCTTTTCCCAGCAGTTGTCTTCGGCTGAGAGGAACTACGATGTGGGCAATAGAGAATTGTTGGCCATTATTGCCGCCTTCAAGGAATGGAGACACCTTCTTCAGGGAGCTGCACAGCAAATAGTCGTCCTGACAGACCATCGTAACCTTGAATTTATCAGGTCGGCTAAGTGCCTGACTCCTCGCCAGGCTCGCTGGAATCTTTTCCTAAACCAATTTAATTTTGTCATTTCTTATAACCAGGATCGCGCAATGGAAAGGCTGATGCACTCTCTAGGATTCATTCAGCAGAGACACGTCCACTTACTCCTCCTAAGACTATTCTTCCTGACTCTAGATTCCTGGGAGTGATTCATAATCAAGACCTACTTAAGGACATCAAGGAAGCATACCATGCGGACGTAAGTCTTGTCTTTAAGAATGGTGTGTGGATTCAGGGACAACGTCTGTATATACCTGAAACAGTCAGATTGAGAGTATTGCAACTCATCCACGATTCCAAGATAGCCGGGCATAGGGGAATTCTAAAGACACAAGAATTTCTTACTCGTTTCTTTTGGTGGCCCACTTACAGGAAAGATGTTTTAAACTATGTCACTTCATGTGAAGTCTGTGCAAGATGCAAAACACCTCGCTCCTCACCAACTGGTCTGTTGCAACCCCTTCCCACCCCGTCCCGCCCGTGGGGATCCATTTCTATGGACTTCATTGTGGAGTTACCAACCTCTCAAGGGAAGAACACCATTCTAGTGGTGGTTGACCGTCTAACAAAGGCAGCTCATTTTATCCCTTGTGTCGGCTTACCCACTGCAAAACAGACATCAACTTGATGATTAAGAATGTGTTTCGCTTACATGGAGTACCGGATGAGGTCATTTCGGATCGAGGGGTGCAATTCACTTCAAGGTTTTGGCAAAATTTCTGTGCAGCATTGGACATTAAAGTAAACCTTTCTTCTGCTTTTCATCCCCAGACTAATGGACAGACAGAACGAACCAATCAGACCCTGGAGCAGTATCTCCGCTGTTTTATCTGCCACCTACAGGATGATTGGGTGGATCTACTTCCACTGGCTGAGTTCTCTTATAACAACTCTTAGAGCGCCTCCACTAAGCAGTCTCCTTTTTACTCCAATCTAGGTTATCATCCTAACATTCTTCCTCGATTTCCCATAGATACGCCCTTGCCGGCAGTGGCTGAAAGAATCACTTCTTTACAAAAGAATATGGATCTTCTAAAGGAAAATCTAGAATTGGCTCAGGAAAGGTACAAGAAAGCACAGATAAATTTCGTAAACCTGCACCAGCTTTCAAGGTAAGAGATTTGGTCTGGCTGTCAACCAGAAATCTTAAATTAAAGATTCCATCGTCTAAATTGGGACATAAGTACATTGGACCTTATAAGATCAATAAGATTATAAGTGCTGTTGCTTGTCGTCTTCAACTGCCCAGAACTATGAGAATCCACCCTGTCTTTCATGTATCCCTACTAAAGGCTGCAACACCCAATACGTTTCCTGGACGTTCTTCTCCTTGCCCTGACCCAGTGCTGGTCGATGGTCAGGAAGAATTTATGGTGGAAAGGATTCTAGATTCCAGGTTGTACAGAAATCAGTTGCAATATTTGATTAAATGGCAGGGCTACCCAGTGGAGGACAACTCATGGGAACCAGTCAATAATGTAAATGCTCCTCGCCTGCTCCGCCAGTTTCATCAGAGGTACCCTGACAAGCCTGGTCTGAGGTCATCCGGAGGTTGTCCCTAAGGGGGAGTAATGTAAGGTTCTTTGTCTCTGTTGACATGTTCCTTGAAACTCAGTTTTCCGTCGGCCATTTTGCTTTCTGTCTTTCTGCAGCTCTTGCCCTCAGTTAATATGGAGTTTCCAGTTTTCATGTTCCCGCCCTGATTCTTCCCTCTTGCTTCTTAAACAGCCTCAGCTGAACAATCAGTGCTCCTGAATCAAGCCTCAGTCAGTCTGTGACCTGACTCCTGGAAGCCTTGGACTTGTACTCCAGCTATTCCCTACTGAGGAACCTTGGAACACTTTTGGACTCTGGAAACCTGCTGTTTGGTGAATCCATGTTTGCTGAGGAATTATGGTACAGAGAAGAGATCCTGAACCTGCTTTGGAGATTTATTGTAGTGCTTGAAGTTACTCTGGCCTGCTGTGTCTCCTGTCGCTGTTACTGCAAACTGTGTGAACTTTTCAGCATGCTTATATGAAGTAATACAAGTCATTTTATTTCAACCTATGTCTCCTGTGTTTCCTCGCACCCAAGCACAAGACGCTATAGGAACTGTACACTATACATGACAGATAGCCTAGAATGAGTACCACACACTGCTACTATGCCCTTAATTATTGTCCAGGCAAGATGTAGATAAAAATTCATATTTTTTTGAACGCTGGGAAGCTTTGTATAGATGTAATAATAGAATGAGTAACACACATTGCTACTATGCCCTAAATTATTGTCCAGGCAAGATGTAGATAAAAAATTATTAGGAATTTGAACGCTGGTGGATCTTTGTATAGATGGCCTAATAGAATGAGTACCACACACTGCTACTATGCCCTAAATTATTGTCCAGACAATATTCAGATAAAAATTCATATTTATTTGAATGCTGGTGGAGCTTTTATAGATGGCCTAATAGAATGAGTAACACACATTGCTATTATGCCAAAAATTATTGTCCAGGCAAGATGCAGATAACAATTATTAGGAATTTGAACGCTGGTGGAGCTTTGTATAGATGGTCTAATAGAATGAGTAACACACACTGCTACTGTGCCCTAAATTATTGTCCAGACAATATTCAGATAAAAATTCATATTTATTTGAATGCTGGTGGAGCTTTGTATAGATGGCCTAATAGAATGAGTAACACACACTGATGCTATTCCCAAAATTATTGTCCAGGCAAGTTGCAGATAAAAATTATTCGGAATTTGAACGCTGGTGGAGCTTTGTATAGCTGTCCTAATAGAATGAGTTTCACACACGGCTACTATGCCCTAAATTATTGTCCAGGCAACATGCAGATAAAAATTATTAGGAATTTGAACGCTGGTGGAGCTTTGTATAGTCGGCCTAATAGAATGAGTACCACACATTGCTACTATGCCCTAAATTATTGTCCAGGCAAGATGCAGATAAAACTTTATATTTATTTGAACGCTGGTGGTGCTTTGTATAGATGGCCTCATAGAATGAGTAACACATACTGCTACTATGCGCACAATTATTCTACAGGCAAGATGCAGATAAAAATTATTAGGAATTTGAACTCTGGTGGAGCATTGTATAGATGGTTTAATATAATGAGTAACACACACTGCTACTATGCCCTAAATTATTGTCCAGGAAAGATGCAGATAAAAATTTGTATTAATTTGAACGCTTGTGGAGCTTTGTATAGATGGCCTAATAGAATGAGTACCACACAATGCTACTATGCCCTAAATTATTGTCCAGGCAAGATGCAGATAAAAATTCGTATTTATTTGAACGCTGGTGGAGCTTTGTATAGATGTCCTAATAGAATGAGTTTCACACATTGCTGCTATGCCCTAAATTATTGTCCATGCAAGATGCAGATAAAAATTTATATTTATTTGAACGCTGGTGGTGCTTTGTATAGATGGCCTCATAGAATGAGTAACACACACTGCTACTATGCGCACAATTATTCTACAGGCAAGATGCAGATAAAAATTATTAGGAATTTGAACGCTGGTGGAGCTTTGTATACAGTTAGGTCCATAAATATTTGGACAGAGACAACATTTATCTAATTTTGGTTCTAGACATTACCACAATGAATTTGAAACAAAACAAATCAGATGCAGTTGAAGTTCAGACTTTCAGCTTTCATTTGAGGGTATCCACATTAAAATTGGATGAAGGGTTTAGGAGTTTCAGCTCCTTAACATGTGCCACCCTGTTTTTAAAGGGACCAAAAGTAATTGGACAATTGACTCCAAGGCTATTTCATGGACAGGTGTGGGCAATCCCTTCATTATATCATTCTCAATTAAGCAGATAAAAGGGCTGGTGTTGATTTGAGGTGTGGTGTTTGCATTTGGAAGGTTTAGCTGTGAAGGAAACATGCGGTCAAAGGAGCTCTCCATGCAGGTGAAACAAGCAATCCTTAAGCTGCAAAAAAACAGAAAAAACCCATCCGAGAAATTGCTACAACTTTAGGAGTGGCAAAATCTACAGTTTGGTACATTCTGAGAAAGAAAGAAAGCACTGGTGAACTCATCAATGCAAAAAGACCTGGGCGCCCACGGAAGACAACAGTGGTGGATGATCGCAGAATACTCTCCATGGTGAAGAGAAACCCCTTCACAACAGCCAACCAAGTGAACAACACTCTCCAGGAGGTAGGCGTATCAATATCCAAATCTACCATAAAGAGAAGACTGCATGAAATTAAATACAGAGGGTTCACTGCACGGTGCAAGCCACTCATAAGAATCAAGAATAAAAAGGCTAGGCTGGACTTTGCTAAAAAACATCTAAAAAAGCCAGCACAGTTCTGGAAGAACATTCTTTGGACAGATGAAACCAAGATCAACCTCTACTAGAATGATGGAAAGAGAAAATTATGGCGAAGGCGTTTTACAGCTCATGATCCAAAGCATACCACATCATCTGTAAAACATGGCGGAAGCAGTGTGATGGCTTGGGCATGCATGGCTGCCAGTGGCACTGGGTCACTGGTGTTTATTGATGATGTGACACAGGACAGAAACAGCCAAATGAATTCTGAGGTATTCAGAGCCATACTGTGTGCTCAGATCCAGCCAAATGCAGCCAAACTGATTGGTCGTCGTTTCATACTACAGATGGACAATGACCCAAAACATAAAGCCAAAGCAACCCAGGAGTTTATTAAAGCAAAGAAGTGGAATATTCTTGAATGGCCAAGTCAGTCACCTGATCTCAACCCAATTGAACATGCATTTCACTTGTTAAAGACTAAACTTCAGACAGAAAGGCCCACAAACAAACAACAACTGAAAACCACCGCGGTGAAGGCCTGGCAGAGCATCAAAAAGAAGGAAACACAGTGTCTGGTGATGTCCATGAGTTCAAGACTTCAGGCAGTCATTGATAACAAAGGGTTTTCAACCAAGTACTAGAAATGAACATTTTATTTACAATTATTTAATCTGTCCAATTACTTTTGGTCCCTTTAAAAACAGGTGGCACATGTTAAGGAGCTGAAACTCCTAAACCCTTCATCCAATTTTAATGTGGATACCCTCAAATGAAAGCTGAAAGTCTGAACTTCAACTGCATCTGATTTATTTTGTTTCAAATTCATTGTGGTAATGTCTAGAACCAAAATTAGATAAATGTTGTCTCTGTCCAAATATTTATGGACCTAACTGTAGATGGTCTAATAGAATGAGTAACACACACTGCTACTATGCCCTAAATTATTCTCCAGGCAAGATGCAGATAAAAATTCATATTAATTTGAACGCTTGTGGAGCTTTGTATAGATGGTCTAATAGAATGAGTAACAATCACTGCTACTATGCCCACAATTATTCTACAGGCAAGATGCAGATAAAAGATATTAGAAATTTGAATGCTGTTGGAGCTTTGAATAGATAGCCTAATAGAATGAGTACCACACACTGCTACTATGCCCTTAATTATTGTCCAGGCAAGATGTAGATAAAAATTTGTATTTATTTGAACGCTGGGGAAGCTTTGTATAGATGTCCTAATAGAATGAGTAACACACATTGCTACTATGCCCTAAATTATTGTCCAGGCAAGATGTAGATAAAAAATTATTAGGAATTTGAACGCTGGTGGATCTTTGTATAGATGGCCTAATAGAATGAGTACCACACACTGCTACTATGCCCTAAATTATTGTCCAGGCAAGATGCAGATAAAAATTCATATTTTTATGAACGCTTGAGGAGTTTTGTATAGATGGCCTAATATAATGAGTAACACACATTGCTACTATGCCAAAAATTATTGTCCAGGCAAGATGCAGATAACAATTATTAGGAATTTGAACGCTGGTGGAGCTTTGTATAGATGGTCTAATAGAATGAGTAACACACACTGCTACTATGCCCTAAATTATTGTCCAGGCAAGATGCAGATAAAAATTCGTATTTATTTGAATGCTGGTGGAGCTTTGTATAGATGGCCTAATAGAATGAGTACCACACACTGCTACTATGCCCTAAATTATTGTCCAGGCAAGATGCAGATAAAAGTAGTTAGGAATTTGAACGCTGGTGGAGCTTTGTATAGATGGCCTAATAGAATGAGTAACACACATTGCTACTATGCCCTAAATTAATGTCCAAGCAAGATGCAGCTAAAAATTGTTAGGAATTTGAACGCTGGTGGAGCTTTGTATAGAAGGCCTAATAGAATGAGTACCATACTTTGCTACTATGCACTAAATTATTGTCCAGGCAAGATGCAGACAAAAATTGTTGGGAATTTGAATGCTAGTGGAGCTTTGTATAGATGGCCTAATAGTATGAGTACCACACACTGCTACTATGCCCTAAATTATTGTCCAGGCAAGATGCAGTTAAAAATTCATATTCATTTGAACGCTGGTAAAGCTTTGTATAGATGGCCTAATTGAATGAGTAACACACACTGCTACTATGCCCTAAATTATTGTCCAGGAAAGATATAGATAAAAATTCGTATTTATTTGAATGCTGGTGGAGCATTGTATAGATGCCCCAATAGAATGAGTAACACACACTGATAATATGCCCAAAATTATTGTCCAGGCAAGCTGCAGATAAAAATTATTCGAAATTTGAACGCTGGTGGAGCTTTGTATAGATGGCCTAATAGAATGGGTATCACACACTGCTACTATGCCCTAAATTATTGTCCAGGCAAGATGCAGATAAAAATTCGTATTTATTTGAACGCTGCTGGAGCTTTGCATAGATGTCCTAATAGAATGAGTTTCACACATTGCTGCTATGCCCTAAATTATTGTCCATCCAAGATGCAGATAAAAATTTATATTTATTTGAACGCTGGTGGTGCTTTGTATAGATGGCCTCATAGAATGAGTAACACACACTGCTACTATGCGCACAATTATTCTACAGGCAAGATGCAGATAAAAATTATTAGGAATTTGAACGCTGGTGGAGCTTTGTATAGATGGCCTAATAGAATGGGTATCACACACTGCTACTATGCCCTAAATTATTGTCCAGGCAAGATGCAGATAAAAATTCGTATTAATTTGAACGATTGTGGAGCTTTGTATAGATGGCCTAATAGAATGAGTACCACACAAAGCTACTATGCCGTAAATTATTGTCCAGGCAAGATGCAGATAAAAATTCCTATTTATTTGAACGCTGGTGGAGCTTTGTATAGATGTCCTAATAGAATGAGTAACAATCACTGCTACTATGCCCACAATTATTCTACAGGCAAGATGCAGATAAAAAATATTAGGATTTTGAATTCTGTTGGAGCTTTGAATAGATAGCCTAATAGAATGAGTAACACACATTGCTACTATGCCCTTAATTATTGTCCAGGCAAGATGCAGATAAAAATTCTTATTTATTTGAACGCTGGTGGAGCTTTGTATAGATGTCCTATCAGAATGATTAACACACATTGCTACTATGCCCTAAATTATTGTCAAGGCAAGATGCAGATAAAAATTTGTATTTTTATGAACGCTTGTGGAGTTTTGTATAGATGGCCTAATAGAATGAGTAACACAACTTGCTACTAGGCCAAAAATTATTGTCCAGGCAAGATGCAGATAAAAATTATAAGGAATTTGAACGCTGGTGGAGCTTTGTATAGATGGCCTAATATAATGAGTACCACACACTGCTACTATGCCAAAATTATTGTCCAGGCAAGATGCAGATAAAAATTCTTATTTATTTGAATGCTGTTGGAGCTTTGTATAGATGGCCCAATAGAATGAGTAACACACACTGCTACTATGCCCAAAATTATTGTCCAGGCAAGATACAGATAAAAATTCATATTTATTTGAACGCTGGTAGAGCTTTGTATAGATGGCCTCATAGAATGAGTAGCACACACTGCTACTCTGAGCAAAATTATTCTACAGGCAAGATGCAGATAAAAATTTTTAGGAATTTGAACGCTGTTGGAGCTTTGTATAGATGGCCTAATAGAATGAGTATCACACACTGCTACTATGCCCTAAATTATTGTCCAGGCAAGATGCAGATAAAAATTCGTATTTATTTGAACGCTGTGGAGCTTTGTATAGATGGCCTAATAGAATGAGTTTCAATCACTGCTACTATGCCCACAATTATTCTACAGGCAAGATGCAGATAAAAATTATTAGGAATTTGAACGCTGGTGGAGCTTTGTATAGATGGCCTAAAAAAATGAGTAACACACAATGCTACTATGCCCAAAATTATTGTCCAGGCAAGATGCAGATAGAAATTCTTTTTTTTTAAAACTGGTGGAGCTTTGTATAGATGGCCTAATAGAATGAGTAACACACTGTTAAGGGTCTGCGGAACGCACCAAATATGTGATGTAGAGAGGTGCGTTCGCAGCCCGGGTCCACCGTGCAAGCGGTGCCTGCTGCTAGTAAAAATGGCGTAAAAATAAATAAAATAGATGTAGCGGCGCAAGTATATAAGTGCTGGATCCTGCTGCAAGTACAAAACTCCTACCACAAGGAGAAAAAAGGGGGGGATAATAATAAAATACCAAAACAGTACTCGCGCTTTGAATCAAACACACTCACAATACTGATCGCAACACATACCTGGAATATTCAGAAGGTTTGTAGACAGATGTTTGAATGATGAATCAGTAGTTTTTGTGTTATGGTGAGCACATGTGTATTGAACCTCTAGGTGCAAGAAAAAAGATAAAAGATAAAATCAGTCCACATAAATTGCGAGAAATAAAATAAGTAACTTTATATGAAATAAGAAAGGACCCAGACCACACCTGTGCGTCCTTAAAAATGTGCCTTTTTTGGAAAAAACCTTTGGGGATAGGAAATCCCAATAACTCAATATTTGGAGAGAATCAAAAATGTGCAAAAAAATGCCTTTTAAAATATTACAACATATGGTGCATAGAGTAAAAAGTCATATATATATAATTAAGGTGCCGACTGTGCAATATTAAAGTGCATACTTCATAGCGGAAAACGGATTTATATATATACACCCATATTTTTATACAACAACGTGAAGTGATGAATAAGAGAAAATCCTGGTACTCATATGGGACAAATGGAAGGGTGACCGGTGATATTCAGAGAAATCCACTAGCGGTACCTTGTAAATCGAATATTAGTGTACTAGTATCCTGACTGGAGCAAAAAGAGAGATGATACTTAGCTTGGAACGGGCTCCAAATAGATCCAATGTTCATAGAAAAGAGGAGAAAACGAGGGTCCTGGAGAGCTGCCCCGGCCGGTGGCAAGCTCTCCTCCACACTAGCGCTGCTGCGCAGCTGCACTCCAGAGAGCGTCGGAAGGACCCAGGTGCAGGTGCCGCTCCTGCACGGGTTCTCCCTCCCAGACGCGCTGCCTTGCGATCGTACTCTGGGGAGCTTGTTCTGTGTCCGGACTCCGACACGTGATGCGGTCACGTGATGTGCTGATTCAAACTACGGTGTGCAGAGAGAGCCACAATACCTGCCTAAAAGTTTTGCCTTTGCTGCGCAGCTGCACTCCAGAGAGCGTCGGAAGGACCCAGGTGCAGGTGCCGCTCCTGCACGGGTTCTCCCTCCCAGACGCGCTGCCTTGCGATCGTACTCTGGGGAGCTTGTTCTGTGTCCGGACTCCGACACGTGATGCGGTCACGTGATGTGCTGATTCAAACTACGGTGTGCAGAGAGAGCCACAATACCATCCAACGCGTTTCGGAGAGCTGACGGCCTCCTTCATCAGGGATGGCTCTGTCTGCACTTGGCTCATATATTTATATGCTCAGTCCATATATCTTAATTGAAAGCAAATAGTTCTATGTCATTATTTAAACCTCTGGGTTTTAAAGTTTCCAGTTCAAAGATCCATCTTGTTTCCTCCCTAGACATCTGTTTAACAAAGTCCCCTTTACGCCAGTCTTTATTGACTACTTTAATTCCAGTGACTTTTATATCTTTAAAAGATCCTTTATGTGCCAATTTAAAATGTCTGGATAGGGGATGTGTATCCACATTATTCCTTATATTGCGTAAATGTTCCCCAATTCGTCTACATAAGGGACGTATTGTACGTCCAACATACATCTTTTTACATGGACATTCAATAACATAAATCACTCCAGTTGTCCTACAAGTTATGAAGTCCATAATTTCAAATTCTTTACCGCTTTGAGAGATAACAATTTGTTGTTTAGTGAGTTGCAATGTCCTGCACATTTTACATTTTTTGCAGGGATAAAAACCTTTCATAGTTGTTTTGAAGGGGCCGACACACGTATTATTATTCAAAGTCTTTTCAAAATTACGTACTGTTGGTGCAATTAGATAATTAAGATTTTTAGCTTTTCTAAAGATAAAGCTGGGATTTTCCGTAATTTTATCTCCAATGACTTTATCATCTCTCAAAAGTCCCCAATGTTTGGAAACGATTTTTTTAAAAAGATGTACCTTAGAATTGTATTGTATTATTAGAGGGACAGATATTACATCTGAAGATTCAGATAAAGGGTCCTTCTTAGGTTTAGTACTATATAGAATTTCCTCCCTGGGAGTGTTTTTAACGTTTTCTTTGATGCTGGATAGAAATTCTTCTTTGTAGCCTTTGTTCAAAAATTTACTAATAAGTGTGTCGGCTTCCTTCACATAATCCGCTGTATTGGAACAATTGCGGTGCAATCTTAGAAATTGGCTACGTGGAACATTTAATAGCCATTTTGGAAGGTGACAACTGTTGGTAGCAATATAACTATTAGAATCCGTAGGTTTCATATAGGTGCATGTTTCAATAACCCCTTCTTTAATGGAAATATCCAGATCTAGAAAGTGTATTCTCTCCATACTAGTGGTGGCATTAAATTCAAGATAAAACTCATTTTTATTTATTTAAATCTTCTAAAAACATATTTAAAGAATCCCAACCCCCTTTCCAAATAAAAAAGACGTCATCAATAAAACGTAGCCATAGGGCCAGGTCCGCACGCAGTGTACCATCCCGGTAGATATGCGTGTCTTCCCACCTCCCTACATAGAGATTTGCGTAACTGGGTGCGAACCTGGTCCCCATGGCTGTACCCCACTGCTGGGTGTGTAGTTCTTTTCATGTTTAAAATAATTGTGCGTTAATATAAAATATGAACATTCTTTGATAAAATCAATCATATCTAAAGAGACATTTTCTGACTTATTTAAAAAGTAATCTAATGATTCAATGCCCTTATCGTGCTGGATAACAGTATACAGTGATGATATATCCAATGTCCCCAAAATCAAGTCACTTTCCCATTTAAATTGATTTAGAATTTGAAGAATGTGTTTGCTGTCTTTTAGATATGCAGGTAAATTTGGAACTAGTTTCTGTAGATGACAGTCAACATAATGGGATAGATTAGAGGTTAAATTACCAATACCTGAAATAATTGGACGGCCTGGCGGATTAGCCGGGTTTTTATGAATCTTTGGTAAATGATAAAAAACCGCTGTTCTAGGGTATGGTGTTTCAATGTATTCTGATTCCTCTTTGCTTAATAGTCCTTTGTTGCGTCCTTTGATTATCAAGCTTTTAAGTTCCTTCGTGAATTGGTCAGTGGGGTCATTATCCAATTTTTTATATGTTTTTTCATCATTTAAGATGCGTTGAGATTCCATCTCATACTGTGAATAATCCAAAATTACAATACTACCACCCTTATCTGCAGGTCTAATCACGATGTCTTTCATTCTCTGTAGTTCCCGAATAGCATGACGTTCCCTACTAGTTAGGTTTTGTTGGAAGTGTGAGCATTTCTTCTCACTAATTTTCCTAAGATCATAAATTACATTTTTTTGAAAGGATTCAAACGCCTCTGAGTATTCATTGATAGGGTTAAATTTGGATTTAGGCCTTAAATTGGTGAGGTTGGGTGGTGAGCAGTCTTCCTGTTGTATAGAGGTATAGGATGCTGCTACAGTTTTTTTAAAAAAATATTTTTTCAACGCTAGTTTACGCATAAACTGTTTTACTCCAATAAATGCCTGAAATTTATTGAACTTTGCTGCTGGAGCAAATTTCAGTCCTTTCCTTAATAGGGATTGTTCATTATCCTTCAATTGGTATTTGCTCAGATTAAAAATCTTTTGGACTTCACTATTTATTTCCTTAGATCTCTTCTTTTTTGGGAGAGTTTCCCTCCCCTACATCCTCTACAGCGTTTTTTTTGGGATCCACCCGAAAAAAAGAACTAATGGTTTTAGGTTGATTTTTTCCTCCTTTTTGAGTCCGTTTTGTATGAATGTTATCATTTGTAATTATTGAGGTACTTGCTTCTGGTTCTTTTTCATTATCTTTGTTGACATTTTCAGGCGTTTCTATCAACGTATTTAGAATTTCATACCGGTTAAAGATTGCTGTAGGGTGAGGATCATTCCGATTTGTCACTCGAGATTGATTGGTAATCGTATTCAAGGATTGATTCTTATTGGTAGTAGATGATATATTGGTTTTAAGTGGACTTGTATTAGTTAAATTCTCTATAGTGTTTCCTTGGATGTTTTCAGTTTGATGAGGTTGAGGGGATGTTTCTAAATTTTCAGGTGTAGGATGAATAGAAAAATTATCTTCTGAGATAATGATAGAAAGATCACTTACGTTAATTTGATCAATGGTCTCAAAAACCTGTGAGTCACTCTGTAATAAATGGTCATAATTTGGTACTGAATCCCGACCAAATTTTCTTTTTTTCTTTTGAATGATTTCTTTTTCCTTCTGATTAATCCGATATTTAATATTACTAGACAATTTTCTAATGTCAGGATGATTTTTGTAACACTCTATATCCTTGAATATCTTTGAAATTTCACTTTTATTAGCCACTAGTTGTTTTTTCCTTTTTGTAATGTTAAAAGTAACAGCTTGTTTGGAAAAACTTTTTAATAATGTATCCCACTCCTCCAAGGTTGAAGGATCCCCTATGTCCCCAGAAAGGGATTTCTGGATGACCAGGCCCTTTGGAATGCAATCAAATGCTAGATAACGTTCAAGAGTAACTACTTCCCATAGATCTCTCATCTCTTTTAGCAGTAGTTGCTCTAACCTTTTGAGGGATTCCTTTATTATATGTAAATTGTCTATATTGTAGTTCTCTAATGGTTCTTTTGGTCCCATATTGAAGAATGTTTGTATAAAGTTAATACGATCTTTGCGATCTTCCCATAAATCACCCATACTTGTAGTGAAAAAAGCGTACAATCAGTAATGAAAAATGTATATATACTGCTGCCAGCTACTAATGTGGTGAAAATAAAAATAAATAAAATAGATGTAGCGGCGCAAGTATATAAGTGCTGGATCCTGCTGCAAGTACAAAACTCCTACCACAAGGAGAAAAAAGGGGGGGATAATAATAAAATACCAAAACAGTACTCGCGCTTTGAATCAAACACACTCACAATACTGATCGCAACACATACCTGGAATATTCAGAAGGTTTGTAGACAGATGTTTGAATGATGAATCAGTAGTTTTTGTGTTATGGTGAGCACATGTGTATTGAACCTCTAGGTGCAAGAAAAAAGATAAAAGATAAAATCAGTCCACATAAATTGCGAGAAATAAAATAAGTAACTTTATATGAAATAAGAAAGGACCCAGACCACACCTGTGCGTCCTTAAAAATGTGCCTTTTTTGGAAAAAACCTTTGGGGGATAGGAAATCCCAATAACTCAATATTTGGAGAGAATCAAAAATGTGCAAAAAAATGCCTTTTAAAATATTACAACATATGGTGCATAGAGTAAAAAGTCATATATATATAATTAAGGTGCCGACTGTGCAATATTAAAGTGCATACTTCATAGCGGAAAACGGATTTATATATATACACCCATATTTTTATACAACAACGTGAAGTGATGAATAAGAGAAAATCCTGGTACTCATATGGGACAAATGGAAGGGTGACCGGTGATATTCAGAGAAATCCACTAGCGGTACCTTGTAAATCGAATATTAGTGTACTAGTATCCTGACTGGAGCAAAAAGAGAGATGATACTTAGCTTGGAACGGGCTCCAAATAGATCCAATGTTCATAGAAAAGAGGAGAAAACGAGGGGTCCTGGAGAGCTGCCCCGGCCGGTGGCAAGCTCTCCTCCACACTAGCGCTGCTGCGCAGCTGCACTCCAGAGAGCGTCGGAAGGACCCAGGTGCAGGTGCCGCTCCTGCACGGGTTCTCCCTCCCAGACGCGCTGCCTTGCGATCGTACTCTGGGGAGCTTGTTCTGTGTCCGGACTCCGACACGTGATGCGGTCACGTGATGTGCTGATTCAAACTACGGTGTGCAGAGAGAGCCACAATACCTGCCTAAAAGTTTTAGGCAGGTATTGTGATCGCAAGGCAGCGCGTCTGGGAGGGAGAACCCGTGCAGGAGCGGCACCTGCACCTGGGTCCTTCCGACGCTCTCTGGAGTGCAGCTGCGCAGCAGCGCTAGTGTGGAGGAGAGCTTGCCACCGGCCGGGGCAGCTCTCCAGGACCCCTCGTTTTCTCCTCTTTTCTATGAACATTGGATCTATTTGGAGCCCGTTCCAAGCTAAGTATCATCTCTCTTTTTGCTCCAGTCAGGATACTAGTACACTAATATTCGATTTACAAGGTACCGCTAGTGGATTTCTCTGAATATCACCGGTCACCCTTCCATTTGTCCCATATGAGTACCAGGATTTTCTCTTATTCATCACTTCACGTTGTTGTATAAAAATATGGGTGTATATATATAAATCCGTTTTCCGCTATGAAGTATGCACTTTAATATTGCACAGTCGGCACCTTAATTATATATATATGACTTTTTACTCTATGCACCATATGTTGTAATATTTTAAAAGGCATTTTTTGCACATTTTTGATTCTCTCCAAATATTGAGTTATTGGGATTTCCTATCCCCCAAAGGTTTTTTCCAAAAAAGGCACATTTTTAAGGACGCACAGGTGTGGTCTGGGTCCTTTCTTATTTCATATAAAGTTACTTATTTTATTTCTCGCAATTTATGTGGACTGATTTTATCTTTTATCTTTTTTCTTGCACCTAGAGGTTCAATACACATGTGCTCACCATAACACAAAAACTACTGATTCATCATTCAAACATCTGTCTACAAACCTTCTGAATATTCCAGGTATGTGTTGCGATCAGTATTGTGAGTGTATTTGATTCAAAGCGCGAGTACTGTTTTGGTATTTTATTAAAAATGGCGTAAGAAGCAAACTCTGTTGTCCCGCAGAGTCGCCAACATAAACGCCGTAACGCGCTGTGGCAATAAGTGCGAACTCTGTTACTCCACAGAGCCGCTAGAAGGAGAGCCGCAGCGCTATATAGCGATGTGTGCGAACTCACTAAACACAACTGAGTCGCAAAGAAAACACGCTAGGGCGCTGTCTAGCATTGAAAACGAACCCTGTTACGTCACAGGGCCGCTGAGGAAAAGTGCTGTATCCTGTCAGTCTCTCAGGTACATAGATAAGTGCTAAGCGTACATAAAGCGTGATCATGTGCTAATGTCCTCGCGGGAGTCACCCGCAATCTATGGCGTCTGAATGCCAGACCCTGAATACGGCAATCAAAACTCCTCACCGGTTATGCCGGTAATCTAGGGCATCTAGGACGCCGACCCTGACCAGCTAGCACACCAAACTCCTCACCGATTAAGTCGGTATTCTAGTGGCTTATTTCAGCCGGGTCCCTAACCACACACACGCATGACCACACTGGCGCATAGCATACAATGGTTGATATTAGCGCATGGCGGCCCAGTCATGCTACCCTTTATAGCAACAGCTACAGGACCTGCCAGAAACAAGGACCAATGAAACTTGCTCCAGAACACCAGTAGTAACAGGGCCTTCCTGGCGGACCAATAGGAGCTGCCGTAGCACCTGAGCATGTGACCCCTGATCTCCAATGAGAGATCTCACTCTGGGCATGCTCAGAAGGGAAAACGCAGGACTTTGTCCCAAAGACGTCTGCTCCAGCACTGGCTATAATAGCAGATCCAGGAAAGGCAGCAGCAAGTCACTGCACAGTACTGGAGTGGGCAAGACGCTTGGACCGACGTCTCTGCAGAGCAGGCTCCACTGCGGCCGGAGATGAATGGGAGACCGCAGCGGGGCTGGTTCGAGACTTCCCTTGTGCAGCAGCGGGAACTCGAACCCTAACATTACCCCCCCTCCTAGGGCCCCCCCTTCTCTGGGCCTCGCTGCGTTCAAAGGCAGCGATGAGCTGCGGAGCGTGAACATGCTCGGCAGGCTCCCAAGACCTATCCTCAGGCCCATAGCCCCTCCAGTCCACCAAATAAAACTTTTTGCCCCGTACCACCTTACACCCTACGATGGCGTTCACCTCATGGTCATCCGTAGATGAACCCGATGTCCCGGCAGATGACTCAGAAAACCGGGACATGAGCACGGGTTTCAGGAGGGATACGTGAAAGGTGTCGGAGATACCCAGGCGTGGTGGAAGAGCCAAACGGTATACCACAGGGTTAACCTGCTCGAGGACCTTGAAAGGACCCAGGTAGCGGGGTGCCAACTTAGTGGACTCAACTCGCAGCCTGATGTTACGGGCGGAGAGCCACACCATGTCCCCAGGAGCAAATGTTGGAGCGGGGCGCCGATGTGCGTCGGCGGAGGACCTCATCCTCTCCTTGGATGCCTGAATGGCATCCTGGGTACGGTCCCAAATGTCCCGTGCCTCCACAGCCCAGTCTGCCACCCTGGAGTCGGCGGAAGACACAGGCATGGGCACCGGAACCCGCGGATGCTGACCGTAGTTTAGGAGAAATGGAGTCTGTCCGGTGGAATCAGCCACAGCATTGTTTAGTGCAAACTCAGCCCATGGTAGCAAGGATGCCCAGTCATCCTGCCTGGCTGAGACAAAATGTCGTAGATAGGTGACCAAGGTCTGGTTGGCCCTCTCTACCAACCCATTCGTCTCAGGATGGTACGCTGAAGAGAGATTTAACTCAATACTGAGTAGACGACAAAGCTCTCTCCAGAACCGAGACGCAAACTGGGGACCTCGGTCACTGACAATTTTGTCCGGCATGCCGTGTAGACGGAAGATGTGCCTAACGAACAACGCTGCCAGAGCCCGTGCAGAAAGTAACCGTGGTAGCGGCACCAAATGCACCATTTTGGAAAAATGGTCAGTGATTACCCAAATGATGGTGCAACCCCGAGACTTGGGCAAGCCCACCACAAAGTCCATTCCAACCATCTCCCAGGGCCTGTCTGCCACCGGCAAAGGGTAAAGTAACCCATCTGGCCGTTGTCGTGGAGACTTATTCTTGGCGCAGGAGACACACGCCCGAACATAGTCCCCCACGTCACGGACCATATGCGGCCACCAGTATGTCCTCGCCAGCAATTCAGATGTACTCTTTGCCCCAAAGTGTCCACCCACCCTGGACGAATGTGCCCAATAGAGTACCTCCGGTCGCAAGTTGGTAGGTACAAAAGTCTTGCCCGGGGAAACAGACTCTAGCGAAACCGGGGCCACTGTTCTCAGGCTCTCTGTGGGGACAATAAGCCGAGGCTCCTCCATCTCCTCCTCAGAGGACACCACAGAGCGAGAGAGAGCGTCGGCACGAATATTCTTCTCTCCCGAGAGGAAATGCAGTGTGAAATGAAACCGGGAGAAGAACAAGGACCATCTGGCCTGGCAAGAATTTAGCCGCTGGGCTGTCTGAAGATATACCAAATTTTTGTGGTCAGTGAAGACTTGGAAGGGAAAGCGAGCCCCCTCCAACAGATGTCTCCACTCAGAGAAAGCCAATTTCATTGCTAACAACTCCCTGTCCCCAATGGAATAATTCTTCTCCGCTGGTGTGAAGGTCTTGGAGAAGAAGAAGCAAGGATGCTTTCGACCTTGAGCATCCTTTTGAAAGAGGACTGCTCCAGCACCAACGGATGAGGCATCCACCTCCAATATGAATGGCTTATCAACATCAGGGCGGCGTAGAATGGGAGCGCTAGCAAACTGAGACTTAATTGAGATGAAAGCCTTGGAGACTTCCTCAGACCACAATTTGGGATTTGCTCCCTTCTTGGTGAGGGCTACCAAGGGAGCTACCAAAGTTGAGAAATGGGGAATGAACTGGCGATAATAATTAATGAACCCCATAAAGCGCTGCACCGCTTTAAGGGAATGAGGTTCTTGCCAGTCCATCACAGCTTGTAATTTGGCAGGATCCATAGCCAATCCCTGGGCAGAGATGATATAGCCCAAGAATGGTAAAGACTCCTGCTCAAACACGCATTTCTCCAACTTTGCATAAAGGGAATTTGCCCGCAAGAGGTCGAAGACCCTGCAGACATCTTTCCGGTGGGAGTCAATATCTGGAGAGAAGATGAGAATATCATCCAGATAGACCACGACCGAGGTGGAAAGCATATCCCGGAAGATGTCATTAACAAAGTCTTGGAAAACGGCTGGGGCGTTACAGAGCCCTAAGGGCATCACCAGATACTCATAGTGCCCATCCCTGGTATTAAAAGCCATCTTCCACTCGTCCCCCTCGCGGATGCGAATCAGGTTGTAAGCACCCCACAGGTCTAATTTGGTAAATACCCTTGCTCCCCGAAGCCTATCAAAGAGCTCAGAAATTAAAGGCAGCGGGTATTTATTCTTAACGGTAATGGCGTTAAGACCCCTGTAATCTATGCAGGGATGTAATTCTCCGTTCTTCTTTTGCACAAAGAAGAACCCTGCCCCAGCAGGTGACACTGACTTCCTGATGAACCCTCTTGCCAGATTTTCCTGAATGTATTGGGACATAGCCTCCGTCTCCGGGAGAGAGAGAGGATAGACCCTTCCCCGGGGAGGTTCTGCTCCAGGCAAGAGGTCAATAGGACAGTCAGAGGGCGGTGAGGCGGAAGAGTCTCCGCAGCCTTTTTGGAGAACACGTCTGCATAGGACCAATAGCACTTGGGCAGGGAAGTGAGATCTGCGGGTATCCCTGTAGTAGCAACCTGAACACACTCCCTCACACATTTACCTCTACAAGACTCACTCCAACCCCGTATCTTCCCAGAGGACCACTCAATATGTGGGGAGTGAAGACGAAGCCAGGGTACTCCCAGCAGAGCCTCATCTATACCCTCAGGAAGGACAAGGAAAGAAATAATCTCCTGATGGGAAGGAGACATAGCTAATGTGAGAGGGATTGTCTGATGTGTGATCTGTGAGGGCAGTATGGAGCCATTCACCACTCGAACAGTCACCGGTTTGTTGAGCATCACCTGAGGTATTGTGTGACGGAGAGCAAAAGCAGAGGACATAAAGTTCCCCTCTGCTCCAGAATCCACACAAAGCTCAACTGTTAGAGTGGATTGACCAAAAGAGATTGTCCCTTTAAAGGACAGCTTGGAGGCGAATGCTGTTGACTTTAGTAAACCTCCTCCCATGGTCACTAGACGTGTACGTGATCGCTGGGGACATCTATTGGCATAATGTCCTGGCTGCTGGCACACTCTACAGACCACGGATACTCGAGTGGTCTGAGACTTAGATTTCACTCGAGAAGTCTCCATGGTCTCTGGGGAGTCGGACGCCCGAACGGGAAATTCAAGAGGTTTGGCAAAGGTGGGTGCCAGCCGAAACCTCTGCCTACACTGGGTCCGCACTAACCTCCGCTCGTGAAAAATGGAGGTCGATGCGGGTATATATAGAAATGAGTTTCTCCAGTGTGGCAGGAATCTCCCTAGTAGCCAAAGCGTCCTTTACATGATCTGCCAGTCCTCTCCAGAACACTGGAATAAGAACTTTATCTGGCCACTCTAATTCAGAGGCCAAAGTCCGAAATTGGACTGAGAACTGGCTGACCATGGACAAGCCCTGTGACATTGCCAGCAGTTTGAGCGCAGTATCGTGCGTGACCTGAAGTCCTAAAAAGACCTTTTTTCAGAGCCTCTAAAAACCGAGAAGCACTCCGCACCACACGATCGTCTCGCTCCCACAGCGGCGTTGCCCATTCCAATGCTCTGCCCGAGAGTAGAGATAATACAAAACCCACTTGTGCCCGATCCTGTGGGAAACGTGCAGCCAGAAGCTCAAGCTGTATTGAGCACTGACTCACGAATCCCCGACATTGCTTGCTGTCACCGGCAAACTTGTCAGGAAGCGGGAGGTGGGATAACGTAGGGGCAGAGGTGGCAGAGGACAAACTGGCTGCAGCCACGCTAGCAGCCTGAACAGCGACTGCGGTAACATCCACAGCTGAGGTTGTGTGCTCAAGAGCCGCCAACCTACCCTCCAGCTGCTGGATGTACTGCCTTAGACGCTGGTCATCCGCCATTTTACTAGCCAGACCCTGGCGCTAATATTATGTTAAGGGTCTGCGGAACGCACCAAATATATGATGTAGAGAGGTGCGTTCGCAGCCCGGGGTCCACCGTGCAAGCGGTGCCTGCTGCTAGTAAAAAGGCGTTAAGAAGCAAACTCTGTTATCCCGCAGAGTCACCAACATAAACGCCGTAACGTGCTGTGGCAATAAGTGCGAACTCTGTTACTCCACAGAGCCGCTAGAAGGAGAGCCGCAGCGCTATATGGCGATGTGTGCGAACTCACTAAACACAACTGAGTCGCAAAGAAAACACGCTAGGGCGCTGTCTAGCATTGAAAGCGAACCCTGTTATGTCACAGGGCCACTGAGGAAAAGTGCTGTGTCCTGTCAGGCTCTCAGGTTCACAGATAAGTGCTAAGCGTACATAAAGCGTGATCATGTGCTAATGTCCTCGCGGGAGTCACCCGCAATCTATGGCGTCTGAACGCCAGACCCTGAATACGACAATCAAAACTCCTCACCGGTTATGCCGATAATCTAAGGCATCTAGGACCCGACCCTGACCAGCAAGCACACCAAACTCCTCACCGATTAAGTCGGTATTCTAGTGGCTTATTTCAGCCGGGTCCCTAACCACACACATGCATGACCACACTGGCACATAGCATACAATGGTTGATATTAGCGCATGGCGGCCCAGCCATGCTACCCTTTTATAGCAACAGCTACAGGACCTGCCAGAAACAAGGACCAATGAAACTTGCTCCAGAACACCAGTAGTAACAGGGCCTTCCTGGCGGACCAATAGGAGCTGCCGTAGCACCTGAGCATGTGACCCCTGTTCTCCAATGAGAGATCTCACTCTGGGCATGCTCAGAAGGGAAAACGCAGGACTTTGTCCCAAAGACGTCTGCTCCAGCACTGGCTATAATAGCAGATACAGGAAAGGCAGCAGCAAGTCACTGCACAGTACTGGAGTGGGCAAGGCGCTTGGACCGACGTCTCTGCAGAGCAGGCTCCACTGCGGCCGGAGATGAATGGGAGACCGCAGCGGGGCTGGTTTGAGACTCCCCTTGTGCAGCAGCGGGACTCGAACCCTAACACACACACTGCTACTATGCCCTAAATTATTGTCCAGGCAAGATGCACATAAAAATTCGTATTTATTTGAACGCTGGTGGAGCTTTGTATAGATGGCGTAATAGAATGAGTTACAATCACTGCTACTATGCCCACAATTATTCTACAGGCAAGATGCAGATAAAAATTTTTAGTAATTTGAACGCTGGTGGAGCTTTGTATAGATGGCCTAATAGAATGAGTAACACACACTGCTATTAAGCCCTAAATTATTGTCCAGGCAAACTGCAGATAAAAATTATTCAGAATTTGAATGCTGGTGGAGCTTTGTATAGAAGGCCTAACAGATTGAGTAACAGACACTGCTACTGTGCCCTAAATTATTGTCCAGGCAAGATGCAGATAAACATTCGTATTTATTTGAACGCTGGTGGAGCTTTGTATAGATGGCCTAATAGAATAAGTACCACACACTGCTACTATGCCCTAAATTATTGTCCAGGCAAGATGCAGATAAAAATTTTTAGGAATTTGAAAGCTGGTGGAGATTTGTAGAGATGGCCTA
>JARQOD010005372.1:0-48391 GCA_033576555.1 Oophaga sylvatica
AAGCATGACAACCTAGAATACATGAAATTTTGAATAGTAATATGGCTTTGGAGTATAAGGAAAAATTTGAGACGCTTAGTAAAAACATTTGGCCAAACATTTTAAATCCCACCAACCATCGTCAAGGTGGTCTCAATTCTGGTGAGTCCCTGACCTAATGTGAACATACCTCTATTAGGCTGATATCTGAATTTCTGGGTGAATATGCACCTCTGTCAGTAATGCCTGCATTTATGGGTAAAGTAGGGACCTGGTGTAATTAAAACCACCACTGGTGGGGGCGGAGTGCTCGGTCAGTAAGCTACCATTCAAAAAACAAAAAACCTGACTGGCACTTCCAGACTAATGTGAACTAGGTGCAAACCAAAGAGAGCTACCCCCATGTAAAACATACAAAAAAGGCTGCACTCAAGCATACTGAAGCATGACAACCTAGAATACATGAAATTTTGAATAGCAATATGGCTTTGGAGTATAAGGAAAAATTTGAGACGCTTAGTATAAACATTTGGCCAACATTTTAAAGCCCACCAACCATCGTCAAGGTGGTCTCAATTCTGGTGAGTCCCTGACCTAATGTGAACATACCTCTATTAGGCTGATATCTGAATTTCTGGGTGAATATGCACCTACTTTACCCATAAATGCAGGCATTACTGACAGAGGTGCATGTTCACCCAGAAATTCAGATATCAGCCTAATAGAGGTATGTTCACATTAGGTCAGGGACTCACCAGAATTGAGACCACCTTGGCGATGGTTGGTGGGCTTTAAAATGTTTGGCCAAATGTTTATACTAAGCATCTCAAATTTTTCCTTATACTCCAAAGCCATATTGCTATTCAAAATTTCATGTATTCTAGTTGTCATGCTTCAGTATGCTTGAGTGCAGCCTTTTTTGTATAATAAACTTAACTTGCCAACCAACATGGACACCACCGCCAACCTAAACTTTGTGTTTGTGGGCGATGAAGCCTTCCCCCTTCATGAGCATCTTGTGAAACCATACCCACAAAAGACTTTGACAGGGGAAAGGCGTATTTTTAATTACAGACTGTCTAGGGCACGGCGCGTTGTGAAGAATGCCTTCGGCATAATGGCCAACCGCTTCAGGTTTTCCACACTCCAATCAACATGAAGCTGGAATCAATAGACTCTGTGATGTTGGCCTGTTGTGTGCTGCACAATTTTCTACGAAAACGCGATGTTGGTACTTACAGTCCTCCAGGCTTCATGGACTGGACAGCAATGGTGACGTGTGCTTGGAGAATGGCGTAACAATGATCCCGCTATTGCAGGCCTTCAACCTGTCAATCAAGGCAGGAGCAAGGACGATGCGAAGGCCGGCCGAGACAAGTACTGCCATTACTTTAATGGGCCTGGTGCAGTGAGTTGGCAGCAGCAGATATAGTTTGATTTTGAGAATTTTGTCTTTTTTTAACAATCTTTTTATAATAAAAAATTTTATTTTAAAAATGCATTCGTGTTTTTTTTTCAATTATTTTATCAATATGGGAGAAGGGATAATGATGGGTGAGATGTGGGGAGGGAGTAATGGGGATGGCAAAGAGACATGTTACCAGCACCTGTAGTTTTTAAAATCTTTTCTAATGTTTTTTGTTGTCTATATTTTTTTTTTTACATTGTATCTACTTGTCACACACTGGGTCATGGGAGTACCATCAGTCATAGGAGTTAATTGTTAAAAAATAAAAATAAAAAAATTTCAAAAATTTACAATTATTTTAAAGGCCCATGGTCTCACTAGCGTTCAAACCTTATAATTAAAAATAACACATAATACACCACAGCTGCATATATAAAGTTTAAATATATAATATATATTTTTAGTCAATATGAAAAATTAATGTTCTAAATATAAAAAAAAAATTTGGGAGGTAAAGGTCAACATTCACCAGGGAATCCCAGCTATTCACAGATATGCGACGCCACTGTGATCACAAGGTGATGATCTCGCATGGTGCCCCAGCTATTCACAGATATGCGTCGCCACTGTGATCGCAAGGTGAAGATGCTCACATGGTGCCCCAGCTATTCACAGATATGCAACGCCACTATGATAGCAAGGTGACGATTCTCACATGGAGCTGCAGCTATACACAGATATGAGATGCCATTGCAATCGCCTAGCTTGGAACCATCATCTTGCGATCGCAACTGCATCTCAAATCTGTGTTTGGCTGGGCGCATGGCTGCTGCGGTCACTTTGCGATCGCAATATCGTTTTGCGTCGCGAGTGCGGCCGCACGTAACGTGCGCACGCTGTGACGTCATGACGCTGGCGTCGCTCAATGCGGGTTTTTTAAAATGGTGGCGAGACAGCGCGGGGCAAACTGGACGGAGGCTGAGGTCCAATATTTAATTCAGAAGGCGGACAAGTGGGGCTATGACTGCAGGCTACCTGTGGCGCATCCTATGCGCCACAAAAAGGTAGTCCTGCAGAAAATCCGGCGGGGCCTGGCGCGGCGCTTTGGAGTGGAGCGGACCAGCACCCAGATCCGCAAAAAGCTGGCGGACCTTCGCTACCGCTCCCGCGAGAGGGTCGCAGCATTCGGGCCCAGCTACGCAGGCCTCTGAGTGAGTATTGATGAGGGTATCTGGAGAGGTTATGTTTTGTGGGTTATCTACCTATATCAATGCACCCGCAGTGATGGGAGTACCGGCAGTGATAGAGCAGGCAGTGATGGGAGTACCAGTCGTGAGGGGGTTTACAGGCATAGATGGAAGTACTGGCAGTAACAGGAGGACCAGTAGTGTTGGGAGTACCAGCAGTGATGCGGCAGGCAGTGATGGGAGTACCAGTCGTGAGGGGGTTTACAGGCATAGATGGAAGTACTGGCAGTAACGGGAGGACCAGTAGTGATGGGAGTACCAGCAGTGATGGGGCAGGCAGTGATGGGAGTACCAGTCGTGAGGGGGTTTACAGGCTTAGATGGAAGTACTGGCAGTACGGAGGACCAGTAGTGTGGGAGACCAGCAGTGATGCGCAGCGTGATGGAGTACCAGTGTGAGGGGTTTACAGGCATAGATGGAAGTACTGGCAGTACGGAGGACCAGTAGTGATGGAGTACCAGCAGTGATGGGGCAGGCATGATGGAGTACCAGTCGTGAGGGGGTTTACAGGCATAGATGGAAGTACTGGCAGTAACGGGAGGACCAGTAGTGATGGGAGTACACAGTGATGGGGCAGCAGTGATGGGAGTACCAGTGTGAGGGGTTTACAGGCATAGATGGAAGTACTGGCAGTAACGGGTTAGTAGAAGGAGTATTTGACTGAATTGTATATTTTATTTACAGCACCACCTTCACAGCTGCTGCGGCTCCACCGTCCCCAGCTACCCCTCCACCTCCATCACCTACCCCTCCACCTCCATCACCTACCCCTCCACCTCCATCATCTCCGTTCCTGTCTACCCCTTCACCGGCAGCAACCCCCTCTCCACAGTTGGGGTCATCCAGCACCTCACCTTCCTATGGCTTCTCTCAGTGTCACCCCGTGACACGGATGCAGGCTCCCCATCAGGTAATTTACGCACATAATATAAGCTTCAGACAAGTTTGAGAACTTTGTTAGGTCTTATGTGTAATGGCTGTTGTGATATAATTTTTTTCTGTGTTTCCCTTGCCGGCGGAGCAACAGGTTCTGGGTGGGCGGTCAGCGAGTCGTCTGACGAAAACCGTAAGTGTTAATTAACATAACATGTACATGTTGATGTTGCAACAGAATTGACTATTAACTGTTACCTTTACCTCCACAGAAATCCCAACTGCCCAGGACCTGTTGCTGTCACACCGCCGGCTGATGGCGGCCATGAACAGTGCTGTGGCAGCGATGCAAACTGCCATGGGAGCTCTGCATCACCACGGGGTGATGCTGGAGAGGGTAGTGGCTGGAATTCGGGGCCCACGCCCACAGCAAATTTTTTTTTAAATTATTTTGTAGTTTGTAAATATTTTGTTTATAATTTTTTATTTTATTATTATGTTATTGTATTTTTATTAAAATTTTATTTATTTAGAAAAAAAAAATATATATATATATGAATATAATATATATTATATATTTAACGTTTATCTACGCAGGTGTGTTGTATTATTTTTTAGTATAAGGTTTTAGCGCAAGTGTGACCAGGGGCCTTTAAAAGAAATGTTGTTAATTTTTGAAATTTTTTTCATTTCATTTTTTCCCTATGATGGAACTCCTATGACAGCTGGTACTCCCATGACCCCGTGTGTGACAAGTAGATGTAAAAAAAATACAAATTTTTAATAGTTGTCAACAAAATTGTTGACATTAATGAGAATACAAGACCACAATTCATTAGATAAATAAGATTTTTATTAAAAAAGGTAACAATGTTAAAAAAATATAGACAACAAAAAACTTTTGTAAAAAATTTTAAAAACTACAACTGCTGGTAAGATGGCTCGTTGCCATTACCACGTTGCCTCTGCGGTGTATAAAAATAAGGTGGAGTACAATGTTTGGGTTTGCAGGATTTATCCCAATTGGGTTCGGCACAGGATTGTTGGGCCATGAGTAGTCCGGGTACTGCGGTCTTGGCATGACGACATAATTGTTATCCAGGTTTCCTAAAGACGCTTGAGTCAGACCTCAAACATGAGTCTCTCTACATGAATCCGCTGTACATGATCCAGTGTTGGGAGCTTCTCATTAGCGAAGTATGCAAACCCTGTTATTTTTGTTTGGTCTTTTTCTGCCGTAAGAACTTTTTTGGCAATTTCAACCAATTCTGGAGTAGCCGAGGTGGGAGCCTTCCTTTTTCTGCCAGAAAGTGTAAGCCGGCTCCGCACAGATGAGGATGGTGGCTCGACTACTTCTTCGTCTTGGATCAACGGCATGCTGTCTTCTTCAGTTGGAGGTGTGGAGACAGCCTCTTCTGTGTCCTGCATGAACAAAAAACTAATGGTAAATCACAAAGAAAAAGAAATTTATCTTCACATTATGCCCAAATACAGCAAAAATGTGAAAACGACACTTGTAAAGACAAAGACATTTATCTTCACACTATAACACCCATATACAGCAAAAATGTGAAAACGACACTTGTAAATGGATATGCCTCAACCGTTGAGCTACATAAATTATCAGTACATGAAGGGATAAATTCAGCCATTTTATCTACATCTCACAATTAAATTTTTTACTTTCAAGTCCACTTTGGCATGTACATTAAAATGTGTTTTAATACAAATTACATGTACGACAGGGGAGTCCGGCTGGATCACCGGGTCTAGATCCAACATGGATGTCCCTTGTCTGGGTACTTCTTGGTCCCTTGTGAAAGAGAACAGCTCAAAGTACCACAGTTTGGGGACATAAACATCTTCGGCCCCGGCTCCAGATTTGGTTGAATTTAGTACTTTATTTAGCTCTTTTTTGTACACTGTGCGGAGGGCCTGAATGCGTTTTTTCACCGATGACTCATCCGCTGGTTCTTCTGGGTAATGGTTCTTGCAGAGCTCCACCAATTTTTGGTACGCGTCCTCTTTTTAAGCCTGTTGCAGTAATCAGCCGACTTTATTTTCCACAGGCACGGCATCGAGCGGTACATCTCGATAAACTCCCGCAGAAATTCATGCTTATCGGCCATCTGTAATAAAAAAAGGATTATGTGAGAACGGCAGAATGGTTAAATAAAATGCTTACATAGCCTACAACATAGAACACAGCAGGGATCATAAAATGGTGGTTGTGGGCGCAGCTGGAGAAAACAATGGCAGACCTAAATAAAAATCATAGATGGACAACTACGGTAAAAACAGCAGGGATCACAAAATGGTGGTTGTGGGCGCAGCTGGAGTAAACAATAGCAGAGCTGGGATCATAAAATGGTGGTGGTGGGCGTGCCAGAACAAAACAATGGCAAAAAAAAAATAATTGATGGACGACAATGGTTAACAACAGCTGGGATCTAAAAATAGATCTGTAAAATTAAAAAAAAAATAAAAAAATTAAATGTGACAAAAAAATACCTACTTACAAAACTTGTTTGTGATCCTGAAAAAAAAAATAGGGAAACGCAATAGAGTCACAAACTGGATCGCAGAGGATATAACGGCACAGCCTGGATCGCAGCTAATGCAAGAGGCACAGACTGGATCGCAGCAAGTGAAATAGAGACACAGACTGGATCGCAGAAAAAATCAACGGCGTAGACTGGAACGCAGCAACTGCAATAGTGGCACAAACTGGATCGCAGTAGCTACAAAGAAGGCTAGCAGGACGCACTGGAACGATGCTGGAGATTTGAAAGAACTGCTTCTGCTCGAGAGCAATGGAAAGGAGTGCTGGTATGTCGTCTTTTATGACGCGGTCATCCAATCACAAAGCGAGAGAGCTGTGACAAACATTTAAGACATAGATAGTGACACCAATCTGTGATGAGGAGCGTGGAAAAGGTTGGCTCAGTCACGCCTATCGAGGTTGTGATCTTTCACAATACATGTAGTGTGACATGTCCCAACGACCCCCAAAGTCGTTAAAGAGATCGCTGACCGCTGATGCGTCGTTAATGAGATCGTCCAGTTTGGCAGCTACTAGCGACCTTAAAGCGATCACACCAATGATCTCGTTAGCTTGCGTCGTTATCGTGATCGTTAGCGGGATCGTTTAGTGTGGCAGTAGTGTGAGTTTAGCCTCAGGCCTCTTTGTTTAATCCCTAGCTACGTGTTCATTTAGACCTTTTTCATGACTTTATATTAGACATATGCAATTAATTCAATGGTTAAGTACAACACTAACAAGAACATCCATTTCTTTGTTTTTTTTAATTTCTAGTGTCTATTGTAATTAAAATTATACTAATCGTTCAAGCATAATTTAGCAGTAGGGGGTTAGATGCAATAGAAGTTTGAAGACATTTTTATCTGTCTTTTCTAACACTTTTATTTAGCCTGACATACTAATTGGCTCCAGACTAATGTGAAAGTGTAATAAAGAAACTTTCCCACTCATTATTTTTTGAGAAAGCAAACTTTAAATACCTGTGATGTGACTAGAAGAAAGCAAATATCATCTGAGACGTAGGATCATGCCCAAATCTTTCAGAGTCTAATTAGATGAAACAACATACCACAGAGCTAAAAAGCAAGAACATTGCAATGTACTCAATTGTCATGGAATCCAATTTTCAGTTCACAAAGTAAAGATATCATTCACACTTGGTTACAGACAGTAAAAAAAAGCACAAAATGGACATTAGTGCAAGAGAAAAATGTTCTTTTAGATTTCAGGTCCAGGCCATTCATACTAAACAACATAATCAAAAGATGCTACAGAGAAAAATAAATAGCTCAGTCAGTAGCAATGTAATGATGTACATATATCTAGTGACACCAAGTGTGAATGGTTTATGAATTTATACAGGATTTTCTCCACTTAATGAAGCTGGAGATACATTGAATGTTACTGAATCTGCCACATATTTTTTACTGAACAGGGCAAAGTATTAGGCTATGTGCACACATATGAGAATTTCCGGGGAAATTTCGCGGCAATCCCACACCTCCCTGCCGCGGGAGGTACGCATTTTATAGGTATGCGTATTCCCACTAAAAACTAGCGTTTTGCAAGCGTAAAAAGCTAATTGACAGGTTGGTCACACAAGTCAAACAACGTGTTTGACAAGTGTGACCAACTTTCTACTATAGATGCCGCCTATGCAGCATCAATAGCAAAAATATCTAAAGTTAAAAATAAAAAAAAATAAAAATAATAAATCGTGATATTCTCATCTTCTGGCAGCCCCCACAGCCTTCCTGCTCCTCGTGATGCTCCCGGCAACTCCCGTTCCCAAGGATGCTTAGCGACAATGACCCCAGATGACGTAGCATCACGCGAGACCGTTACATCATCTGGGGTGATTCTCACAATGCATCCCTGGGAACTGGAGTTGCCGGGAGCTTCGCTGAGGAGCGGGAAAGCTGCGGGAGCCAAAGGAAGGTGAGAATATCATGATTTATTATTTTAATTATTGTTTTAACAGGGATATGGTACCCATGGCCTGGAGGAGAGTCACCTCTCCTCCAGACCCTGGGTACCATCCGCACTTGAACCGCTTACTTTGCGCATGGTGGGCATAGCCACATGCAGAAAGTAAGCGGTTTAATGCATTCCTATGGCTGCAGAATGGCCGTGATTCCGGAAAAAGAATGAATATGCTGCGTTTTTTTCTGCGATGCGTTTTCGCAGAAAAAACGCAGCATGTGCACAAAAAATGCGGAATGCATTCTAATGATAGGATGCTTAATGCACGTGTTTTTTCAGCATTTTTGCAGCGAAAACTGCTGCAAAAATGCTAAAAAAACACGAAAAATCCTCAACTTGTGCACATAGCCTTAATGTTATTTCTTTATAGATATGCCAATGATCAACATACTGCAACTGTAATTTCACCTTTATTTAAGGGTGCTTTGAAGTTGAGTTGAAGTAGTGATATTGCAACCACAAGGGGCAGCGCCGGCAGGTAGCGTTGTCAGGATAAAGTGAGAGGTCAGTACATGGAGCAGCAGTGTAGTGGGAAGGATAAGCAGGAATCATATTCAGGATATAGCCAGAGGCTGGTACATGGCTCAGCAGTAGGATTTTGAGGATAATTGAGAATCATAGTCAGGATATAGCCAGAGGTTGGTACATGGAACAGCAGTAGGATATTGACGATAAGAAGCAGGTGGGAAGAAGCTAGATTAAAGGCTGGAAGCTCAATAATCTCGCAGTGAAAGGAAGTACAGTGCCAGGTTCAAGTAGGGTGTTCAAACAGGAGATCACAGGGTTGATCAGGTCAGAAACTTGGTGTGGAGACATCAGAAACTCAGGTTGGAGACATCAGGAACAACATAGGTATTAGTATCTGATTTAGCAAGAAACTGTCCAGCAAGCAAAATAGCTCAGAGGGAAGACCTGGTGCACAAGAGCTGCTGGGTTCGAATTCTGACTGATTTTTTCCAATAGCTAAATGTGAAAAAGCCTACTGTATCCCACCTTGTCATTTAGAGCTGTGGTGATATGAAACAGTCTGCAGACCTAAGGCACATTAAAAAAAAGTATAATTTTTTTCTTTTGCTCAATGTAAAACAGCCTGCCATATCCCATGTTTTCATATCAGTCAGATAGCTACACTATCTGACTGATATGCAACCACCTATCTAACTAGTTAAAATGTGGGATACAGCAGGCTTTTTCACATTTAGATAGTGAAAAAAGTATTATTTAGAATGGTTTACATGTGCATGGAGCTCAATAGAAACAGTGCACAACACACTTGCAGGACATGTGCTCTTCTGGCTTTGTCTATGAACCTCAGCAATGCCCCCCCCAAAAAAAAAAATTCTGTAAGGTAAATCTTACAGCCACACTAGACACTAGCTAGCTACACTATCTGACTGATATACAACCACCTAACTAACTAGATAAAATCTTGCTGTTAACAGTGGCAGCATCAGAAGCCGTCTCTCTGCGCTGTTCCAGTGTCAAAATGGCACTGAAACAAGAGCTCCTCTATTTATATGGAGAGGGACACGTGATTGCAGCAGCCAATGACACAAGCCGTTGTGTCAGGACATTGTGAGTGTTTCATGCGCACTGATTGGCTAGCTGCAATGTACACACTAAAGTTATGAAAAAAAAATGACTGCTGTGCTGTACTTACAAGAACGCCGCACCTCTGGGCTCTGAAAACAACCTCACCTCATCAAACACATGCCAAATGCTCATGATCTACCACCATTGTCGTTGCTAAATTGCTGAAATATATTTCATTTAAAAACTGCATTTTTTGTTTATTTGTGTTATCTTTGTCTAATATTTAAATTTGTTTGGTGATCTGAAACATTTAAGTGTGGCAAACATGCAAAAAAAAATAGGAAATCAGGAAGGAGGAAAAAACTTTTTCACACAACTGTAGTATAATGCATTTCCTATAGTCCTCGAAAACAGTATAACAGTGAAATGCAGGTCCCATATAGTGCATATAGTGCACTCCTCATGGTCCTTGATAGAGTACAATGCAGCCCACACATAGTACAAATAGCATAATGTATTCCATAATCCTTAATAGAGTATAATACAGCCCACCATATCCCATATTGTCATGTTGTGGCAGTGATATGAACCTGTTTGCAGACCTAAAGCACATTAAAAAAAAATTAGAATATTTTCTTTAGCTGAATGAAAAACTGCCCACCGTATCACACAATGTCATGTTGTGGCAGTATTATGAACCTGTCTGCAGACCTAAAGCGCATTAAAAAAAATTCTAATTTTTCTGTTGCTGAATGTGATGCAGTCCGCCGTATCCCACATTGTCATTTTGTGGCTGTGTTATGAAGCTGTCTACAGACCTCAAGCACATTAAAATATTTATTTTTTTCTATTGATAAATTTGTTACAGCCAGCTATATCCAACATTTTCATTTAGTGGCGTTGAAGTTGTTCTATGTGTAGAGCTGTTGCACATTATAATTCATTTATTTTATTTATTTTACAAACATGATACAGCAGCCAAGATCTGAGTATGAAATTGTTTTGAGCCTATCTTCTAGATTATGTGCTTCTTCGGCATCCAATTTCTTACGGGCATCTTTTATACCTAGCTTGAGATGCCCATCTGTTACACCTATCTTCTGACGAGCATCAAACGCTCTCTGGTAATTGGTGTTCGGTAGATGAGTAATAGTTGTAGGCTGGATTCTGGATCTTGTACTTCCCATGGCCACCTTGTTATTGATCCTGTTGTACATTCCCATTCCCGCCCAAATAAATTCTTCTGTTACTATCGTCATACAGTAGGGGACATGTCACTTTGAATTGTTTGGAGCATCTCGTCAATCTTATACAGGCCTTATCGACAGGTACAAAAAATTATTTTGTTACTAGCGTCATAAAGCAGGGTACATGTCACTTTTAAATTGTTTGGAGGCTATCTTCAAGATTATGTGCATCTTTGGCATCGAATTTCCCACGGGCATCTTTTATACCTAGCTTGAGACACACATCTGTTACACCTAGCTTCTGACGAGCATCAAATGCTCTCTGTAAATTGGTGTTGGGTAGATGAGTAATAGTTGTAGGCTGGATCCCGGATCTTGCACTTTACACAGCCGCCCTGTTATTGATCCTGTTGTACGTTTCCATTCTCGCCCCCAAAAAAATCTTCTATCACTAACGTCATACAGTAGGGGACATGGCACATTTAAACTGTTTCTGCATCCACTCAAAATTATACAGACCGTACTGAGAGGCCGAAAAAAATTCTTCTGTTACTAACGTCATACAGTAAGGGACATAGCACTTTGAAATTGTTTGGAGCATCTAGTCAATCTTATACAGGCCTTATCAACGGGCCCAAAAAAATTATTGTGTTACTAACGTCATACAGATGGGCAAATGTGACTTAAACTGTTTCGAGCATCCACTCAATATTATACAAGCCTTATCGACAGGTCCCAAAAAATTCTTCTGTTACTAACGTCATACAGTAGGGGACATAGCACTTTGAAATTGTTTGGAGCATCCACTCAATTTTATACAGGCCTTAGCGACAGGTCCCAAAAAAATATTTTGTTCGTAACATCAAACAGCAGGAGATATGTCACTTTTAAATTGTTTGTAAGCTATCTTCTAGAGTATGTGCATCTTTGGCATCCAATTTCTCACGGGCATCTTTTATACCTAGTGTTATGTTTAGGTAGCTGAGGAGAAATAGCAAAAACGGTAATACACCAGAGAGGCTGGAACCTACTGGATTGCAGTAACCTGAACTAACCACACAACTAGAGGTAGCCGTGGAACATTCCTATGTTGATCCTAGACGCCTCATCACAGCCTGAGAGATAACTACACCTAAAGGCAGAAAGATGAAAGCTATCTGCCCCGGAGCAGATCCCCAAAGAAAATAGGAAGCCCCCAAACATGTAATGGCGGTTAGACAAGAAGAAAGCACGGATACATACAGAAAATAGAATGAGCACACGCTGGGGCCCAATCTATCTAGACAGAAAAGTACAGGAAAGAATTCTGACTGCAATCCAAAAAAACCCCTAAAAATACCAACACTTCTGAGTGCCAAAAAACCTGAGATCACAGATCTCATCCACCTAAATCAGATCTCTGGTGTAACAAAACCAAGCCGCAGCCACTAAAAAAACAGGAAAAAGCAATTGAACAAATAACAGTGGCTACAGATAAACTGAGAGGAGCACAGGCCCCAGGAGGGGACCCAGCTGAACTCCAAAAGTGCAGAAAACTATGCAAAAAGCATGCACAAAAAGAAAAGCAAAAATATCTTATCTGAAAGCAGCAGACGAGGCAAGACTCCAGCAAACTTCCAAATGAATCAGGAACCACAATTGAGACAAGAACAATTGATCACCGGCAACCATCATGGGAGGGAACCTTCCTATATCAGTCCAGTCAGTGATCCCAGATAGCCATTCCTCGCTGGAAGGTTCAGTACTGTCTGTAACCACCAGAGGGAGCCTCTCCTCAGAAACCATCTCTAGCATCTCTAGGACTAAGTGCCAGATTTGGCACATCTTATACAGTCATGGCCAAAAGTTTTGAGAATGACACAAATATTAATTTTTACAAAGTCTACTACTTCACTTTTTCTAATGGCAATTTGCATATACTCCAGAATGTTATAAAGAGTGATCAGCTTAACAGCAATTACTTGCAAAGTCAATATTTGGCTAGAAAATGAACTTTATCCCCCAAAACACATTTCAACATCATTGCAGCCCTGCCTTAAAAGGACCAGCTAACCTCTTTTCAGTGATTGCTCCATTAACACAGGTGTGGGTGTTGATGAGGACATGGCTGGAGATCAATCTGTCATGATTAAGTAAGAATGACACCACTGGACACTTTAAAAGGAGGCTGGTGCTTGGCATCATTGTTTCTCTTCTGTTAACCATGGTTATCTCTAAAGAAACACGTGCAGTCATAATTGCAATGCACAAAAATGGCCTAACAGGGAAGAGTATCGCAGCTAGAAAGATTGCACCTCAGTCAACAATCTATCGCATCATCAAGAACTTCAAGGAGAGAGGTTCCATTGTTCCCAAAAAGGCTCCAGGACGCCCAAGAAAGACCAACAAGCGCCAGGACCGTCTCTTAAAAGTGTTTCAGCTGTGGGATCGGGCTACCAGCAGTGCAGAGCTTGCTCAGGAATGGCAGCAGGCAGGTGTGAGTGCATCTGCACGCACTGTGAGCGGACTCTTGGAGCAAGGCCTGGTCTCAAGGAGGGCAGCAAAGAAGCCACTTCTCTCTAGAAAAAACATCATGGACAGACTGATATTCTGCAAAAGTACAGGCAATGGACTGCTGAGGACTGGGGTAAAGTTATTTTCTCTGATGAATCCCCTTTTCGATTGTTTGGGACATCGGGAAAACGCCTCATTCGGAGAAGACAAGGTGAGCGCTACCACCAGTCTTGTCTCATGCCAACTTTTAAGCATCCTGAAACCATTCATGTGTGGGGTTGCTTCTCAGCCAAGGGAATCAGCTCTTTCACAGTCTTGCCTAAAAACACAGCCATGAATAAAGAATGGTACCAGAATATCCTCCAAGAGCAACTTCTCCCAACCCTCCAAGAGCAGTTTGGCGATCAACAATGCCTTTTCCAGCATGATGGAGCACCTTGCCAAAGGTGATAACTAAATGGCTCAGGGAACAAAACATAGAGATTTTGGGTCCATGGCCTGGAAACTCCCCAGATCTTAATCCCATTGAGAACTTGTGGTCAATCATCAAGAGATGGGTGGACAAACAAAAACCTAAAAATTCTGACAAAATGAAAGCATTGATTGTGCAAGAATGGACTGCCATCAGTCAGGATTTGGTCCAGAAGTTGATTGAGAGCATGCCAGGGAGAATTGCAGAGGTCCTGAAGAAGAAGGGTCAACACTGCAAATATTGACTTGCTGCATTAACTCATTCTAACTGTCAATATAAGCTTTTGTTACTCATATGTTTGCAATTATTATATTTCTGTCTGTGATAAAAACATCTGTCAAACACACATAAAAGCCAGAGGGCAGCAGATCATGTGAAAATATAATATTTGTGTCATTCTCAAAACTTTTTGCCATGACTGTAGATGTGACTTTTTTGGGGCAGCTGAGAGGTGATGTTTTTACTCTGGAAGTGGGCCTAAATACATGGCCCCTTCCTATGCTATTAATATCAGCCTGCAGCTATCTGCCTAGTCTTTCCTAGTTAGATTTTATAGGGGGACCCTTTGTCAATTTTTTCTGGGGTCTCCTTGTAAACTAGCCAGTAAAGGCTAAGCAAACAGCTGTGGGCTGACATTAATAGCCTGGGAACCATTATGGCTATTGGCTCATTCCCAGAATATTAACATCAACAGTCAGCCATCGGCTTTCCCTCTACTAGTTATGAAAATTACGAGGGATCCCACACAATTTTTTTTTCATTTAATTTTAAAAATTAACAGTTGCTGCTTGTTTACAACCTATGTAGGTTCATTCTGTTAACACTTCTACATAGGCTGTTTACAATGTATGTTTGTTTGTGTGTGTGTGTGTATGTTTTCTTACCAACTTGGTAATGAGGGTGTCTGGCTGAAACTTTTCATTAATAAACCTAGGGCTTGGTGTCAATGACAGCTGCTGACCCTAAGCCTTAATCCCATTACCCTGATGTTACTGCATCAAAATGAAAACATAGATAGTGAACCAAAAAATTACATCACAAACCTTATTTTTAATTTTTTTTTAGCTAAATAAAGCCTTCATTGCTGTACAAAAATGCATGCAAAAAATGTATGCAAAATCACATGCAAAAACCGTGGCAAAAAATGCTGCGAAATGCTCGTTTTTGCTGCAGCATTTTTGCCAAGAGATGCAGAAACCTTACAGAACTTTCTGCAAGCAAATTCTGATAGTGCTCACATACCCTAAAGCTGGAGTCACACTAGCGATTTTAAAACCAGCCCAATTTTTTTCCTGCAAAGCCAGACGAGTGTAATGCAAGTGTCATGAGTTTATCATGTGATAACAATCTGATTTTTCGCACATAGCATCCGATTTACATCCTAATGCTTTGCGATTGCTATCCGTCTGCAATGTGATTTTTAACATGACCTTTTGCATAGAGCAATTCTCTGTCATGTACACATCATTTTCAAAGGAAATATTCATCAATTCAGAAGCTGCAAATTTCTAACTGACATCTATATATCTATCTATTCTATGTATATATACTGTATGCAATCCATCTATTCTATCATGTTGGGTCCTGCTGCGATTTTACACTACGCGGCTGCTGAATTGCCAACTTTTATCATCTATCTATCTATCTATCTATCTATCTATCTATCTATCTATCTATCTATCTATCTTATCTTTCTTTCTGCATAGACAATGAAAGTATCAGGTTCTATAACCTTTCAGTTCCACTTTGTGATTTAGGCGCAGATCATCTTTGGGTGATATGTAATGTGTTCAGTCTCGCACAGGGGTGCGATTCAGCTGGTTCTCCCGGTTCGATGGAACCGGTTGTTCAAAAAGCAGCCGGTTCCCTGAACCGGGGAGAATGAGAGCGGCGATCCGGAACTATTTTGCACCTGAGAGTCGGCGGTTCCCTGTGCCGGCTGTCAAGCTGACAGCCGGCACAGAGAAGCTGCTGCGTGCCGGCTACCAGGGATCAATTGCACTGGCGTCTATACAGACGCCAGTACAATTGAAGCTCTGACTGCGGGTCAGAGCGACGCCAGCAGCGTGATCAGGTCATGTGATCACGCTGCTGACGTCACTGGCCGGCGGCGGCAAGGTGGGGGAACGATGGTAGTAAGTGTGCTCCAATATGGAACTGAAGATACCACCGAAGATGGGGGGGGCATAATGTGTGAGTATGGGGGGGTGAATTTAGAGTGGGGATGGGGGGTTACTTTATGTGTGGGGGATTTGGGGATGGGGGGCTATTTTATGTGTGGGGGCTGGGGATTTGGAGTGGGGATGGGGGACTATTTTATGTGTGGGGGGATTTGGAGTGGGATGGGGGGCTGTTTTATGTGTGGGGGGATTTGGAGTGGGGATGGGGGGCTATTTTATGTGTGGGGGGATTTGGAGTGGGGATGGGGGCTATTTTATGTGTGGGGGGATTTGGAGTGGGGATGGGGGACTATTTTATGTGTGGGGGGATTTGGAGTGGGGATGGGGGATTTAATATGTGTGGGGGGATTTGAGGGTACTGAAGAGTATGTATGTATGAGGAAACAGTATGGGGGATGGTTGCAGACAGTATGGGTGAACGGGTGAATGTATGTGGACACAGTATGGGGAGTCAGGGGTATGTGTGAGCAGACAGTATAGTGAGGGGGTAAATATATGAGGAGACAGTATGCTGAACAGGGGGGATGTGTAAGGAGGGGGGGAATAGTGTGAGGTTGACAGTATATTGCAGATATTTTTATTTAGGGGCATTATAATGACTCTTCTGTCTTTAAGGGCATCGTGCGGAGAGTTGGTGCAGAAGAGCGGAGAAGATGGAGGTCTCAGAAACGGCTGTGGATGAGAAAACTCATCATGGGATCTTGACAAGATGAAGAAAAGAAGAACGACTCCAGAGACAGCATCATCTATAAGGTACCTGGATGTAAATATTATTTGTGAAATTGACTAATTCTCATGTCTTTATTTGTTAGGAGCATTAAAGGGGTTCTCCAGGTCTGTGTCACATAGAATGACTGCAGACTCAGCACAAACCTGGACAGCCCCTTTAATGCTCCTAACATAAATAAAAACATGAGAATTAGTCAATTTCTGAATTCTCACAGTGCGCACTGCACGCTGTTAGGATTTTCTCATGCCGGTGATTTACATACATGCGGTCACATGCTGACTAGACATGTGTGGCCTCACTCAATGAAAATGAACGGAGCGAGGCCGGGCACGTCTAGTCGGAATGTGGCCAGAAGTTTATAAATCACATGCTTGTGCTGACATGACCGTGTACTCTTGCCACCGGTAATGGAGAATCCTAAAAGTGTGCAGAGCATTAGTTGTGAGAATTCAGAAGCTGCAATGTCAGGATTCAGCTCTGCAGGTTCCAGCAGTCATCACATGGACACTTCACTCATGCCATTTTCATACTTATGGTCCTGTGACAACGAGCTTCTCCTCCTGCTTCTCTCAGTTTTTCACTGAACATTGAGAGCATTAGGGAGAGCAGCTCGTCGGTACATGACTAAGGCTGGAATCACACACAGCGACTAAAAAAGCTGACCGTTTTAGTCGGTCGATAATCGGATTAAAATTTCATGAACATTGATGCGACTAGCATCCGATTTTTTGTAGTTGATGCGATTTAGTCGCATCTGACCGTAGTTGTCACATCCGATTTACATCCGACTTGCGAGAATTTCTCGCAGGCTTGCAAAAATGACATATAATGGATCCAAAAGAATAGTATTTAAATCACAATAGAAAGAATAGATATATACACATAGAAAACATATATATATATACACATGTCATTGTGACATGTGTATATATATATATTTATAGTTCCTAGACTTCTACATACTGTAATAGCCGCTAATTCAATTGCCGGCTTTAGTGAAATCCCAGAAGCCGACATGAAATGATACATTGTTTTGACACAGTTAACCATGTCATTTCAAGTATTTTGATATATGTTTTAAACTTACAATTACATAAGTATATTTGTGCAAAATTTCAGACATGTAGGGGTTAATTAAAGGTGTAAATTCGTTGTAAAAAAACCCATTTTTTAACAACGAATTTACACCTTTAATTAACCCCTACATGTCTGAAATTTTGCACAAATATACTTATGTAATTGTAAGTTTAAAACATATATCAAAATACTTGAAATGACATCGTTAACTGTGTCAAAACAATGTATCATTTCATGTCGGCTTCTGGGATTTCACTAAAGCCGGCAATTGAATTAGCGGCTAGTACAGTATGTAGAAGTGTAAGAACTATAAATATATATATATATATATATATATGTCACAATGACATATATATATATGTGGATTCTATGTGTGGATATGTATTGATTCGATTCTTTATTAAACCTGTCAGTGTGATTTTACAGTATAGCCGGGGATGAATTGCCGGCTTTTCTAAAGGACACTGATGCGATTTAATCGCAAGTCACACATGCAGTCCGTTTGTAATCCGATTTTTCATCGCTCCCATAGACTTGCATTGGCGATAGTCGACCCACAATCGGTGACAATCGCAGCATGCTGCGATTGCACTCGGACGTTTAAAACGGACCACAAAAAATCTGATACTGGGAGCTGCTCCATAGATTAACATAGGTCCGACTGCAATGCGATTTTCATCGCATTGCAGTCGTCCGATTTTGTCGCCAGTGTGACCCCAGCCTAAGTGTGCAAATCGCATGTGTGCGGGGGGGGGCGCCAAAACAAATTCTTGCCCCGGGTGCCAGAAAGCCTAGATACGCCTCTGGCCACAACACACCGCCAGCCCCAGCCCCCGCGGACTGATCTCTGCAGTGCGGCGATTGGGTAGCGGCGCGCCGCGGCCATCTTCAGTCACGAGGAGGAGCTGAAGAGAGAGGAGAGGCAGAGGCTGCGAGGCAGAGCTGCAGAGTCTCTGAGGTACTGTGTGTGTGAGCAGCTAGCTGCCTGAGCTGCGGCGCTACCTGGGGCTGGCCTGGCCTGGAGACTATTTGGGCAGTATGTGCTAAGTTCTATTTGGGCAGTGAGTGTAGTATGTCACTGTATTATTTGGGGCTGGGCAGTGGGCCCTCAGCACTGTATGACAGTGTGAGCAGCTGCCTGAGCTGCGGCGCTGCCTGGGGCTGGCCTGGCCTGGAGACTATTTGGGCAGTATGTGCTATTTGGGCAGTATGTCACTGTATTATTTGGGCACTGTATGAGGTATTATATGAGCACTATGTGATGATATTATTTGGGCACTGTATTGTTTGAGCATTATGTGACGGTATTATTTGGGCACTCTGTGACTGTATTATTTAGGCACATTCAGTGCCAGGAGCCCTTCCTTCTTGCCTGCGGCTCCTTAGCTGCTGCAGAACCTCATTTTAAAGAGGGAAGGGAAGGAGAGTGGAGTGGTTTTTGTGAAACTTTGAGGGGCTGCCTTGCTGCTGCAGAACCTGTTTTTGCCTAAAACCTTTTATGTGGAAAAAATTAATCACACCTGGATCCTGCAGTTCCTCCAGGACTACAAGTCCCAGCAGAACGTGGGGAGCAGTGATGTAATCCTTCAGCCTCTGACTAGCTATACCTCCCCCCTTCTTTAAAAAGAGGTTCTTCAGCTGCGGAGGGAACATATATGTATGAATCACAACCCAGCTGCTGCAGAACCGCTTGAGGGAATCCCATTCCGCAGGCTTCGGGGTGTGGCTTCAAAAATGGGTGTGGCTTAAAAAGGGTGTGGCTTAAAATGGGTGTGGTTTACCGACGCACAAACACAGAACCTGTTGTTAAAAATTTGAATCCCACCCTGGTCTCGCACTTTCAGGCAGTTCCCAGTGTGTTCTCTTTTTGTAGCCCCCTTTCTTTGGTTGCTGAGGCAGAAAGTGCAGATGCTGCGTGGCAGATTGCAATCTGTTTCATCTCTGGTCCTGAAGACGGTGCTGAAGCACGGCTTTCCATCCTCGCAGCCTTTCCCTAGTAGGAGTACATTGGCCAGGTGGGAGATATAGCTGGAGGTTAGGCGCAGGGTCTCAATTTTGGACAGCTTTCTATCCACCGGTTCAGTGGGTATCAGCGTGCGCAGGGCAGAAAAGGCGGTGTTAACATTTTGTGTCCTGTCCCTTTCTCTGGCATTAGCCGCCTGTCTCTGCTTTACCACCACCACCTGTATGGGCTTGCTAGGAACCTTTCGCCTCTTTGAGAAAGTTTCGTAGCATCCATATTATTGATCTGAATTGTCACTCTCACTCATGTTCTCCTCGTCCTCAGACATCATAGAAACATCTGGATAAATCACATAGGCAGGCATGGATCGCAGCATGGTGAAAGCCATGCTTTGTCTACCACCACAACCTGACACTCGTTACCTGGCGCTGTGTAAAATGGTCGCAAATTTTCAATAGTGTCCTCTGCTGCCCCTCTTCCAAGCTGAATCCTTAATTCCCTTTCCCAGTAACTGCACTTTGTATTATCGCTCATAAGTAGGCCTGATGGTGCTCAGAGACTGAGCCTGTGGGTGTAATTCTCATAATGTCTCCACAGCTGTTCATGTAGCTCCCTCCCAACTGCAAGAAAGTAGGAGCAGTAAGAAAAGGCTTGGAAGAGAGGCAGCAGGGGACACTATTGAAGACTCGCTATCTAGCTAGCTAGCTATTATCTACATTAAAATACTTTAGTGGCAATGCAATTTTTTTCCTGCACTTTTACCAAATTTTTCCTATTTAAAAAAAATGCTTGTGTTTCCAATCACGAATCCGAATGTGTCGTATTCGTGCCGAATTTATGCTTGACTATTTGTTTTCCGAACATGTTCGCTCATATCTAATATCAACCTTTCAAAGACATTTTACAGTATTCCATAGTCTAACCAGTAGAGTTGAGCATTCGATACCGCAAGTATCGGGTATCGGCCGATATTCGCTGTATCGGAATTCCGATACTTAGTTCCGATATTTTCCATATATCGTATACCGGAATCGGAAGTTCCCATAATTCTTTGAGAGGCAATGTGATTTTAGTCAGCCAATGAGGAATCCTAAGAAGTGTGGGCACATCCTGTACTGCTGCGGTCATGTTAACTAATGGCATGGCTGTGATTGGATGCTGAAATGATGTCAGAATGCACTATAAAAGGCGCCGCCGCCATTTTAGCATCACTGTGCTGTGAATTCAGTAAGGGACAGAACGCTGCTGTGCTGACTCTGAGGGACAGTTAGAGATTGCGATTTTGTGTACTGTGCTCTAGGCAGGCTAGTTTACCAACCGCTGTGTAAAGCTTCCTTTTGCCAGTGTTGTTTTAACAGCTCTGTGCAAGGTGTGTGTGAGTGCAGGTGACGCTGCAGTTTGCTCTTTTTCCAACGCTGTTTGTAGGCATCTGCACGTGTCACTCACAGACTCTTTTTTTTTTCTTTAGTGTAATTCTTGCTGCTCCATTCAATTGAAATTATAGTGTGATGCGCTTCCATCCGTATCCAATACATTGGTTGCAAACACTATAGAATTACAGAAAGGAGCCTTTCAGATATAGTGAACAGTTGTGTTCAGTGTTCACTCTAGTCTGTGAGGTTTTTTTTTTTTGAGTGCAGATCACGCTCCAGTTAGTTCTTCAACCACTGCTGGTTGTAGTCTGCTGAACGTGTGTCACTGCCTCATCCTTGTCATTTTTCTCTAATTGGTGCTGCTCCATTCCATTTCAAATAACTCAAATCTATTAGTGCGACGCGCTTCCATCCGTATCCAATACATTGGTTGCAAACACTATAGAATTACAGAAAGGAGCCTTTCAGAGATAGTGAACAGTTGTGTTCAGTGTTCACTCTAGTCTGTGAGGTTTTTTTTTTTTTTGAGTGCAGATCACGCTCCAGTTAGTTCTTCAACCACTGCTGGTTGTAGTCTGCTGAACGTGTGTCACTGCCTCATCCTTGTCATTTTTCTCTAATTGGTGCTGCTCCATTCCATTTCAAATAACTCAAATCTATTAGTGTGACGCGCTTCCATCCGTATCCAATACATTGGTTGCAAACACTATAGAATTACAGAAAGGAGCCTTTCAGAGATAGTGAACAGTTGTGTTCAGTGTTCACTCTAGTCTGTGAGGTTTTTTTTTTTTTGAGTGCAGATCACGCTCCAGTTAGTTCTTCAACCACTGCTGGTTGTAGTCTGCTGAACGTGTGTCACTGCCTCATCCTTGTCATTTTTCTCTAATTGGTGCTGCTCCATTCCATTTCAAATAACTCAAATCTATTAGTGTGACGCGCTTCCATCCGTATCCAATACATTGGTTGCAAACACTATAGAATTACAGAAAGGAGCCTTTCAGAGATAGTGAACAGTTGTGTTCAGTGTTCACTCTAGTCTGTGAGGTTTTTTTTTTTTTTGAGTGCAGATCACGCTCCAGTTAGTTCTTCAACCACTGCTGGTTGTAGTCTGCTGAACGTGTGTCACTGCCTCATCCTTGTCATTTTTCTCTAATTGGTGCTGCTCCATTCCATTTCAAATAACTCAAATCTATTAGTGTGACGCGCTTCCATCCGTATCCAATACATTGGTTGCAAACACTATAGAATTACAGAAAGGAGCCTTTCAGAGATACTGAACAGTTGTGTGCAGTGTTCACTGCAGTCTCTGCGTAATAACCACACTTAGGCCTTATAACTTTTCTGACTTTCTTTAACAATCTACCAAGATGAAGAAGGCAGGGAGTAAGGCACGTGGTCGTGGCCGTGGAGTTTCAGCAGGGAGAGGACGTGGGGATTCTGTGGTTGCTGCCACCCTCAGTGACACAGCATCCACCTGTTTTTCCCGTGAGCGTTCCTTTATGTGCAGTTTTGTAGGAGCTCGGAGTACCCCCCTGCTGCGGGAAGAACAAATTGAAGCCGTTGTTGGTTGGATGGCAGCCAATGCATCGACTTCAATTGCTTCCACCTCCTCTCAGGACCACAACACTGTTGAGCAACCATCTGTCTGTTCACCGCCTGTCAAATTGCCCAGGCAGTCAGAGAGTTCTGAACTGGAGCCAGCTGAGCCTCTGCTTCTGTTCTCAGAATCTGTTGGCTTGCAAACAGGGGCCCAGCCCAGCAGCATTCTGGAATTTGAAGAAGAGGGAGTATGCAGTGATGCGCAACAGCTGTGTCTCTCTGAATCTGAAGAGGCGGGTGAGCCAGTGCCGATGGTCAGCACACCGCAGAACGCATCTAATGATGATGAGACTCAGTTGCCAGTTTCTGTTGAGCATGGTGCTGTCCAGACCACCCAACAGCAGCAGGTGTTGGAAGAGGGTAGTGGAGATGATGAGGTCCAAGACCCAACATGGCGTGAGGAACAGGAAGGTGGTGGGAGCAGCTCTGAGGAAAGAGATTGGCCCAACGGTACAAACAGGAGGGAGAGGTAGGCTGCAGACTCGGTTGCCTGTAGCCTCCAGTTTGGCACCTGTTGGGAGCAGTTCTCTTCCAAAAGTCAAAACGGGCGCTCCCAGGACTTGCACTGCGTGGTCCTTTTTTGACACACTTGCAGATGATATTTGCTATGTCAAATGCAAGCTGTGTAAGCAAAAAGTAAAAAGAGGTAAAAGTGTCAGTAACCTCAATACCACTAATATGTGGAAACATGTGCGGACAAAGCACGTAGTTGAGTTACAAAGACACACTGGACATGTAGGCCAACCTACAGCAGCACCTACATCTTCAGCTCGTGTTGGAGCCTCTTCCTCCAGCTCACACACAGCTGATTCGGCTTCCTCACACGATCGCCATGGAAGAACCTCGGTCACTGTTGTCCAGAGACAAAGTGTTATTCCACCCACAGCTGCAAGTTCCCTGTCATCCTCACACTCCCAGGCCACAAAACAGCCATCGGTAGCACAGGCATGGGATAAAAGACGGCCATACTCGGCAAACCATCCACGAGCACAGGCTCTGAATGCTGGCATTGCAAAACTCCTGTCCCTTGAAATGCTGTCATTCAGGCTGGTGGAGACTGACAGTTTCCGGAACTTAATGGCATTGGCAGTCCCACAATACAATGTGCCAAGCCGATTTTATTTCAGCAGGCAAGCCGTCCCTGCTCTGCAAAAGCATGTTGAGGGAAAAATTAAACATGCGCTACTAAACGCCGTCAGTAGCAAGGTCCACCTGACCACCGATGCGTGGACCAGTACCCATGGCCAGGGACGATACCTTTACCTCACTGCCCATTGGGTCAATGTTGTGGAGCCGGGTACAGATCTTGCGAGTGGCGCTGTGCGTGTTCTGCCAACTCCAAGGATTGCAGGAATCAAGTCTGTACACATTGACTCCTCCTCCTACTCCAGTTCCTCAGAATCATCGCTGCAGGAGCCGTCACGGTCTACCTCCACATGGACCCGTGAACGCTTACCTGTTGCGACCAATATGAGCACAGCCGTGGCCAAACGTCAACAGGCCGTCCTGAAATTAATTACCATGGGGAATCGAAGCCACACAGCGCAGGAGGTCTGGAATGCCATCAAGCAGGAGAGCGACGTGTGGTTTTTGCCAGCGAATCTCCAGCCAGGCTTGGTAGTGTGTGACAATGGCCGAAATCTGGTGGCAGCTCTGGCCCTTGGCAACCTCACTCACATACCATGTCTGGCACATGTGCTCAACTTGGTCGTGCAGAGTTTTTTGAGGGACTATCCGGATGTTGATGCACTGCTGCACAAGGTCCGCCTAGAGTGCGCTCACTTGCGACGTTCCAGCATGGCCAGATCGTGCATTGCAGCTCTGCAACGCAGATTTCGCCTTCCTGAACATCGCATCCTATGTGACGTACCCACCAGGTGGAATTCCACGTTACATATGTTGGAGCGGTTGTGTGAGCAGCAGACAGCAGTAATGGAGTATCAGCTGCAATAGGCGCAATCAACACGCAATTTGCGCCGTTCACACTTCACCACTACTGAGTGGGCCTCTATGAAGGACATCTGCCACGTTTTGCGTACGTTTGATGAGTCAACGCGGATGGCGAGTGCAGATGATGCACTAGTCAGCCTGACTGTCCCCCTTATCTGCCTGCTTCAAAAAACACTGCAAGCACTAAGGGATGAGGTTTTGGAAGAGGTGGAGGATGAGGAGACACAAATTCCATCACCTTCTGGACAGTCAGCGCAACGTGGTTCCTCCCAAAGGGCTTTGCAGGGCTCACTTTGTGAGGAGGATGAGGAGAAGTCAATGGAGAAGGAAGAAAATCGCTACAGAGGGAGGTACACAACGCTCTAGTCAGTATGTAGAGCGAGGGAGGGGTGATGCAGAGCAGGTACAGATGACGCCTCTTACAGAGGACAGCGTTTGTTGGCCAGTTGGGAGTCTGCAGCACATGGTTGATTTCATGCTGCAGTGCCTGAGAAACGACCGCCGCATCGCCCACATTCTCACCACGTCTGATTATTGGGTGTACACCCTCCTAGACGCTACCGGGACAACTTACAAAGCCTCATCACACCGTTGAACTGGGAGCGTAAAATGCGGGAGTACCAAGACACACTGGTGAAATCCATAATGTTCTCCATTCCAGCCGAGAGCAGTGCTGCTGATACTGCTTTACAAATCAGCTCTGTGCGTGGAGGCAGTGGAGACAGCTCTGCAACAAGAGGGAGCACAAGCAGCGCCTCTGCACAGGGGGCAAGACCAGTATGTTCCAAATGTGGCGAAGTTTTGTGGCAGTGCCACCAATGTCTACACCATCCGAGACGCCTCCAGTCACCAGGAGGCAACGTTTCTGTAAGATGGTGACAGACTACTTGTCTTGCCCTCTCAGTGTACTCCCAGATGGCTCTTCCCCTTTCAAGTTTTGGGTCTCTAAGCTGGATACATGGCCAGAGCTTAGCCAGTATGCATTGGAGGTGCTGGCTTGCCCTGCTGCCAGTGTATTATCGGGCGCGTCTTTAGTGCTGCAGGTGGTGTACTAACAGACCGTCGCATGTGACTATCCTCCGATAATGTAGACCGGCTTACTTTTCTGAAAATGAACAAGGCATGGATCTCGCCAGAATTTGCCTGTCCGTTTTCAGATTAAATAACTGGTTGGCAACGTTATCAATTTCTCCTGTTATGTTCATCTATCTACCACCTGAACACTACTCCCTGGGCTACAACACTGCCAGTCTGAGGGGAATGATCAATTAACAACCAAAATGTTCTCCCCAACAGATAGCAGCGCAACGACTCCAGTGCCCACTTGATCGCCAGGCACTCTCTCTCTCTACAATGCTGTATCTGGTTTCAGCTGGAGTTAGCTTTCGACTCTGGAAAGTAATGTGATGCTCCTCCCCGTTAACCTCCTGAGACAAAACGGCACCCACACCTACCTCTGACGCATCAGTCTGGACAATGAATTCACTTTTGAAGTCGGGTGTGATCAAAAATGGTGACACACACAGTGCCCCTTTTAGTTTTACAAACGCTTCTTCAACCTGATCATTCCATCGCACCATTACTAACTTCCTGCCTTTTAGGCAGTCATTTAACGGCGCCGACAGTGTTGCAAAATTGTGAATAAACCGCCGGTAGTATCCCACTAACCCCAAAAACCCTTTCACTTGTTTTGTGGTGAGGGGACGGGGCCAGTTTTGGATTGCCTCCACTTTGTTTATTTGGGCTTTGATAACTCCTCTCACAATCACATACCCCAGGTAGCGAGCTTCCTCCAACCCTATGGAACACTTCTTTGGGTTGGCAGTTAGCTCTGCTTGTCTCAGCGAATCTATCACCGCCTGTACCTTGGCTAAGTGACTTTCCCAGTCTGTACTGTACACCACAATATCGTCCAGATTGGCCGCGGCATATCGGCGATGAGGACGAAGAACAACGTCCATTAACCTCTGGAATGTCGCTGCGCCATGCAACCCGAAGGGTAGGACTATATACTGGAACAGTCCCTCGGGTGTTACAAAAGCCGTTTTCTCTCTCGCTGCTTTTGTTAGTGGCACCTGCCAATACCCTTTTGTGAGGTCAATGAGTGAAAAATAACGTGCCTGCCCAAACCGCTCTATTAACTCATCGACCCGGGGCATAGGGTAGGCGTCAAAGTTAGAAATTTCATTCAGTTTTCTGAAGCCATTACAGAACCTTAGTGTCCCATCTGGCTTTGGTATTAGGACTATTGGGCTGGCCCACTCACTCTGGGACTCTTCAATGACCCCTAACTGCAGCATCTTCTTGACCTCTTCCTTGATGGCTTGTCGCCGGGCCTCAGGCACCCGATATGGCTTTAATCGTACTTTGCCCTGCGGCTCAGTGACAATGTCATGTTGTATTAGGGAGGTACGACCAGGAAGTTCCGAAAAAACATCTGTATTTCGGCTAACAAACTCTCGGACTTCCTGAACTTGTCTGTGCGACAAAGTGTCTGATATTTTGACGGCAGAGAGGACTTCTCTTGCCTTCTCCTGAGGCAAGGAAGCCATCTGTACTGGAAATGCAGGCCGTGGACAATCCTCACCAAGCGGGTCTCTGTCTTTCCATGGTTTGAGCAGATTCACATGGTATACGTGTTCTGGCTTTCTCCGCCCTGGTTGGTGTACTTTATAGTTTACTGGTCCCACCTTCTCTATAATGTCGTAGGGTCCCTGCCACCTTGCAAGGAACTTACTATCCACTGTAGGCACAAGTACCAACACCCGATCCCCAGGGTTAAAGGACCTTACCCGTGCCTCCCGGTTATAGACCTGCCTCTGTGAACTTTGTGCTGATTCCATATGTTCTCGGACTAATGGTAGGACTGTCTCCATTCTCTCTTGCATTTTGGCCACATGTTCTATCACACTTTTGTGGGGAGTTGGTTGGTTTTCCCAGGCTTCTTTAGCTATATCGAGTAAGCCACGGGGATGTCTGCCATATAATAGTTCGAAGGGCGAGAACCCCGTAGATGCCTGGGGCACCTCCCGCACTGCAAACATCAGGTATGGCAACAAGAGATCCCAGTCCTTACCATCTTTAGAGACTTTTTTTTTCAACATATTCTTCAGGGTTTTATTGAACCTTTCTACTAAACCGTCTGTTTGGGGATGATAGACCGATATGCACAACTGTTTAACACGTGGCAGAGTTCCTTCATGATTTTTGATATAAAGGGGGTCACCTGATCTGTTAAGATTTCTTGAGGGATTCCCACCCGAGAGAACATACCCATGAGTTCTTTTGCGATCAGTTTTGCCGAGGTGTGTCGCAGGGGAATAGCCTCAGGATACCTGGTAGCGTAATCTAGAGCTACGAGGATGTGTTGATGATTTATTAACTGTCCACACCAGATCCATTGGCTATTCTCTCAAACGGTACCTCTATAATTAGTAATGGCACCAAGGGACTCTCAAAATGAGGCTGCGGACTGGTTACCTAGCACACGGGTCAAGAGTAACGATACCGTTTAACTTCTTCATAGACCCATAGCCAGTAAAACCGTTGTAGAATTCTGTCTAGGGTTTTCTATGGTCCCAAATGTCCCCCTAGTACATGCGCATGCGCTAAGTCCATTACCAACCTCCGATATGACTGCGGTACCAGCAATTGGGTCGACAATTTCCCCATGTATTTTTTCAACCCCATACAGCAAATCTTGGTTCAGCTCAAATCGGGGAAATACTTTAGCTGTCCTGGGGTGTTGGGGTTCCTCATTGACAACCAGTACATTTTCCCGGGCTCGAGTCAACGTAGGGTCCCGTAGTTGCGCCGAACCAAAATTGTCACCTGCCACATTTAAGTATGACAATTCTGGTCCTGGTGGCAAATCTTCCATCTCCCCACCTAACACTTCTATAGGAGAGGGGTTTTCCTCCTCCACCGAAGGCAAAGATACTCCTACCGCCAGTACATCTTCCTCTGGGCCACCAGGTTCATGCCCGATTTCTGGAGAATGCAACCTGGTTGCCACTGGTGCCGACGACTGTTCTGTGGGAGGGGTAATTACAGGCCAAAGCACAGAAAATAACGGAAAATCTCTCCCCATTATTAATGCTAATTAACCACCACCCCCACCTCGTGTCACCTCCTCCCCGCTGGCGTGTTTATCATCACCAGGGTGGTAGGATAATGTTTTAAGTCACCATGTATACACAACACACCCATTTTCACAGCAGTATACTCGCTGATTTGGACGTGGCTGGCTCGTATTAGGGTCACTCACGAGACTCCCTGAGTCCACTAGAGCCACAGCAGGGTTACCCTCCACCTGCACTTTACACAAATGGTTCATATTGGGTCCCTCTGGTTTGACCACTGCACACATGTGTTCTGCATAGTGAGACTGATAGTAGCCAAAGTTGTTGTCCATGGGCTCTGTCAGGTGGGGGCAAACAGCTCTCACATGTCCTGGTTGTTGGCACTGCCAACAGATTATGGGGCCCCTTTCGTTCCCCGACCCGTCCTGGGCGGCCCTCCGAGTCTCTGCTCAACGAGCTGTGGGTGAAGGTTTGTGGAATTTACTTGGTACCTTCCGGGTAGTCTCTCCCTGTATCTCCTTGGTAGCCCCATATCTTTCAATGAGGTCTACCATTTGGAGACCATCAGTAGGGGCTGCCTGTCCAAGCCATGTTTGAAGGGTGTGTGGCAAATTTCTCAAGAATTTATCAGTCACTATACGATCCAGCATAGCGCGGGGTGAGAACACCTCCGACTGCAACCACTTTTCTATCAGGTGTATCAAGTCATAATACTGTGACCGAGCTGGCTCGGAAGGGGAAAAGTGTACCCGCTGTGCCCGAACCAAAACATTTACCCCAAGACGTGCAAGTATCTCAACCTTGACGCTCTCATAGTCCTCCTGTTGCTCGGGGGGTAGGTCCCTAGAGGCTTTTGCGGGTCCTGAATTTAAAAAACGGAGCCACGATCTCGGCCCACTGGTACCGGGGCAGTCTCTCCCTTTTAGCCACGCCTTCAAACATCTCCAGGTACACCTCGACGTCATCTGATTGCTCCATCTTTCGGATCGCTGTACGCACCGCTTTCCGGACATCCTGCCATCCCCGGGCAGCTCCTGCTGTCTGCGGCGCTGTGATGTGCTGCATCACTAGACTATTGGTTTCCTGTTGCTGTCGATTAAATATCTGCTGCTGCTCCATAGCCTGCTGCTGTATAGCCTACTGCTGCTCCATAGCCTGCTGCTGTATAGCCTGCTGCTGCTGCATAGCCTGCTGTTGCTGACGCATGGCCTCCTCCAGCATTTTTACGGTGTTCTCCATCTTGGGACAGTTATCCACCGGGTTTTGCGTCACTTTATTTACCTAGGACATTTACTGTCATGCAGGAAAAAACAACCTGACCTCACTGCGTTGCCCGCATTGAAGCCACCAATTGTAGGGATCCGCTCTGGTAGGCAGGGCTGGGCCGCAGTAATGAGGCAAACACACCGCCTTTTACTTCAAATTTCAGTGGTTTTAATCATGAGTTCACAAAAAAGTCCAGATAACAAAATAAAAACAGAACATAAATCACCCCAGTTTGGAGAACCACTGGTGCCAGACTCACCCTTGCTTGGGACGGGCTTAACTAAGCGGCTGCAGGTCAGCAGAGACCGCCAGGTCCCATTCCGGGTGGTCTGGTACTCGCTTCCTGGTGCACACTGGCACACAGTAACAAAACAATCTTCCAGGCTGACTCCAGCCAAACTCCTTCCTTCCACACATCAACTACAACAGCTCCTTGTTTTATAGGCCTACTCCACACCCTCAGGTGAGGTACACATCAGATGACCAGATCACGTGACTATGACCTTATCACAGGTGATATCATGGAAAATCCTGAGCAAACTTCAGTCTGCTAGAAGAAATATATCTCACATCCAGCAAGATCCCCTTTGGTGTACCACAGCGGCAAGAAGTCTCCTGTTCCCTACACATGCATAGAAAAACCCATGTCGAACATGCTCCAAATAGGGAAGAGCCGTCACCCTGATTGTTATGCTTAAAACAGGAAAGATTGAAGTTTTCAAGGGCTAAAATGAAAAATTTTAATAAGAAATATGGACAAATATTAATTTGTCATCACAGCGCATATCTGCACATGGCTAGTAGAAATGGTAACAATAAATCAAACATAGTGTTTACTTTTTTAAATTAATGCATAAAAATACATTTCATAATTATCAATTAATGCTTCTTAAGGAACGTTATCTGTACCTGTAAGATAATGCAGTCAATGGATGTACGAATCATAAACATCATCATCATCCTCACGAGTTTTATTAATGACAGACATAATAAAATACACAGACTGAGGACAACTGTAACTTCACACACCATATATGAAATGGCCATCATGTAAACCTGGTAATAATGCGCAATAATAAATAATTACACCAAGAAAGTGCATCATGCATACAAACAATAGGTAGTTAGACCTGCAAGTGCTGTTGAAACAACCACAACAGATTTAAATTAATAATGCTATATAGCTATCACAGTGCATAGTTACTCATGGACAATGTCGATCTAATACTGTACCTCAATAAAGGCAGCGTCACTCATGATGCTTGTTTGTCTTGTAGATTGTTGTAGAGGGAATTTTTATTTATTTATTTTTTTTTTTAAAGTTCCTTTTTATTTGGATTTTCAAAAACAAAAAGGCCACATAAGGCGGTACACATCTCGGTCGCAGCCGATATGGTCATAAAATAAACATTCTAAAAGTCAAAGTAACAAGAGAACAAAAAACCGAAACTCGTTAATAATTGTAAGGAAACCCCTAACTTGTAGGATTCCTCCCGTCATCTTCCTTCTCTAACTTTGCTGTGATCCTGATTAAACTATTTCACTGGTCACCCTTCTGTGGCGTGTATTTTTTCAAATTCTCGCCACCTTTACATTCATTTCTCCGATCATGTTAAAATATAAGGCTTTCCTCAATATCACCATGATCGTTCATGATCCCATGTTTACTCATTAACGCTGTAATATGTTGAGGAATGTGATTTGCTTTCGCTATTCGTGCTAATAGTATCCCTGATTTGCTACCATAACGATATAGATCGGCTCTATAATTCAAATTGCTGGTTCTCTCGCGTCGATCTACCCATAGGTCAAAGTCAGCCTTAGCCTGCTTCCATCTATTTTTATCCTGTGTCCATGAAGTTGTCATACTAGGCCTCTGCCTACACCCTCCTTGACCCTGTGATCCAACACCGCCAGTTGTTGCTCAGAAGTGCTGTTAGCACAGTCAACACTTGCTCCTGTGTTACTGGGGTTCAGTAATGTCAGCTGTTCCCTTGCTGTGTGTACGGCAAAAAGTCCTGCTGCCTCCACCCTGTTCTCTTCTCATCCCTGGGCTCCAACACCGACAGTTGTTGCTCGGAAGTAATTGGCAGGGGTACTGACTCCTGCCTAGCCTGGTTACAGCACGACAGCTGTTTCCTGGCAGTGTCAACGTCAATTAGCCTACAATAAGTTGTCCTGTCGTGTTGCTTTCGGGTTAGCCGACTGTATGGTGCCTGCAGTTTAGGTGATTCCTATGTGTGCTGTGTGATAAGTAAATAAAGGCTGTTTCCGTTGTGACAATAGGACAAGCACCGACTGTAGGACTGTGTGATTCGGTAACTGCGGACGGCTTGCGGCCTGTCAAATTACATTTTCATGGGTGCCTTCTGCTACCCGTCTGGGTTCCAGTACCGTCAACTGGTTCTCCGCAGTGCCTTTGGCCTAGGTGCCTCCATCTCGGTATCCGAGTTCCAGCAACGTCTGCTGGTCCTTGGTAGTGCTTTGGAGCACAGGTACCTCCTGCTTAGTAACCGACGCGTGTGGGGTCTGGCACGCGTCATCTCCCTGCAGCAGAAGTACCACTGCAGCAAAAGTACAGTGAAGCTGCAGTTATTTCAACGGCTGACAATTAACATCCATCTCATCTCTTCACACAGGTACAATCTCTACAACCTCTGCTTGCTGGATCTGACTTTTACTACTGTGAAACCTTTCCCTTTTAAATGGTACAATCTCTACAACCTCTGCTTGCTGGGATCTGACTTTTACTACTGTGCAACCTTTCCCTTTTAAATGGTACAATCTCTACAACCTCTGCTTGCTGGGATCTGACTTTTACTACTGTGCAACCTTTCCCTTTTAAATGGTACAATCTCTACAACCTCTGCTTGCTGGGATCTGACTTTTACTACTGTGCAACCTTTCCCTTTTAAATGGTACAATCTCTACAACCTCTGCTTGCTGGGATCTGACTTTTACTACTGTGCAACCTTTCCCTTTTAAATGGTACAATCTCTACAACCTCTGCTTGCTGGGATCTGACTTTTACTACTGTGCAACCTTTCCCTTTTAAATGGTACAATCTCTACAACCTCTGCTTGCTGGGATCTGACTTTTACTACTGTGCAACCTTTCCCTTTTAAATGGTACAATCTCTACAACCTCTGCTTGCTGGGATCTGACTTTTACTACTGTGCAACCTTTCCCTTTAAATGTGCCTGCTGAATGTTTGCTAAATTAATTTGTTGCATTGTATTCAATATTTACTGCTGTATAGCCATGCTGGGGCCAGTAGAGATGCTATCAGGTGCAAGGTGTTACCAGCATATGGATGCAGCCAGGCCCTGTGCCTTTGATTGTGTATCCTCCCCTGGTGTGCTGGGCAGCTGCTAATTTATCCCAAAGCAGCTACCACAACTCCTCCCACCTGATCCTCTACTCAGTCCTATATATTCAGTAGCAGCCTAAGGGGGCATGCGTGTGGGGTCTGGCACGCGTCATCTCCCTGAAGCAGAAGTACCACTGCAGCAAAAGTACAGTGAAGCTGCAGTTATTTCAACGGCAGTTAGTCACGGCAGGAGTCAGGACCCCACACTATGTCTCTTTTGGGTATGTCTGCTGAGTAAGCACTTCCAATTACTTGTACCTGGCTTTTCTATTTACCCATCTCACTCTTTCACCATGTTTACATATGCCTTCACAGTGTTTGCTCCGTTAATCCTCTCTCTCCTTCGCTATCCCCAAACCCCAGCACCCTCTAATCAAATAATCATCTCCCCTTCCCTCCTTCCTCCCCACCTGTCCTCCTCTGCTGACCTGCTCCTCAACCTCAAATCTGTCCTAATAAAACACAAAACAAGCTTCCCTCTCTCCTTCTCCCACCTGCTCTCCCTTTCTCTGCTCCTCCTCACTGCTGGTGACATATCTCCCAATCCTGGACCTCCACAGTTCATACCCACCATTAGTACTCCTTCCTACCGCTCCCTATCTAATAGGAACTACCGCAATCTTTCCAACGTAAAACCTGTGCCATTGACACCCACCCCCCTGCTCCCTCTCTCTGGAGCACTCTGGAATGCCCGCTCCATCTGCAATAAGCTTCATGTGATTCATGACCTCTTTCTCTCTCGCAATCTTGCTTTCCTCGCCCTCACAGAAACATGGCTGACACCCTCTGACACCGCCTCCCCTGCTGCGCTGTGTTACGGTGGCCTCCAATTCACCCACACTCCTCACCCTGGAAATAGACATGGTGGAGGAGTGGATGTTCTCCTTTCCTCTAACTGCAACTTTAACCCAATCCCACCTCTTCCCTCCCTAATCCTCCCTTCCTTTGAAGTCCACTCTGTCCGCATCTACTCTCCCTCCAACCTCCAAGTGGCCGTCATATACCGACCTCCAGGCCCGACCGCTGCCTTCATCGACCAATTCACTACCTGGCTTCTTCACTTTCTCTCCACTGACATCCCCACCATCATCATGGGTGACTTCAACATCCCCACTGATACCCTTCAGTCAGCAGCCTCCAAACTTCTGTCCCTTACTTCATCCTTTGGACTTACTCAGTGGTCCTCCTCAGCCACCCACACGGATGGTCATACATTAGACTTGGTCTTCACCCGCCTCTGCTCTCTATCTAACTTCACCACCTCCCCTCTCTCTCTATCCGACCACCATCTACTCACTTTCTCATCCCTGTCCTCCTCTCCTGTCACCCATGTCCAGCAACACGTGCACCCCCGCAGACACCTTGCACACCTAGACATCAACACACTCTCTGACTCTATTCTTTCACTGGCATCAATATCCTCACTCCACGATACAGACAGTGCCACTGCTTTTTACAATGCCACTCTCACATCGGCTATTGACACGGTCGCCCCTCTCGTTCATGGCAGAGTGCGACGTACCAACAGACAACCTTGGCACAATAACACCACTAAAAAGCTCCGGCAAGTGTCCAGGATTACAGAGCGGCGTTGGAAAAAAAAACAAATTCGCAAGACGACTTCACTGCATTCAAACAAGCAACACTCTCTTTCAAATCTGCCCTCACCTCTGCTAAACAGGCCTACTTTACAACCCTCGTATCTTCCCTATCCTACAACCCCAAACAGTTATTCAAAACTTTTAACTCCCTCCTCCGCCCACCACTGCCCCCTCCTACCTCCCTCATCTCTGCTGAGGACTTTGCCACACACTTCAAAAATAAGATCGACCAAACAAGGCAAGTCTTCATTGTTCAACCACCTCAACCACTTTGTATACCAGACCAATGCCCCAACCCCATAACCTCCCTCTCCAACATAACTGAAGGGGAGCTTAATTGTCTTCTCTCCAAATCGCACCTCACAACCTGTGCACTTGACCCCATCCCAACCCACCTCCTCCCCAACCTCACCACCACTATTATTCCATCCCTAACCCACCTCTTCAACCTATCACTAACTTCCGGTACCTTCCCTTCTGCTTTCAAGCATGCCACAATCACGCCTATTCTTAAAAAGCCAACCCTCGACCCAACCGCTATGTCCAGCTATCGCCCAATATCGCTGTTCCCATTCGCTTCCAAACTCTTGGAGCTGCATGTCCACGCTGAGCTTTCCTACGACTTCTCTTCTAACTTGCTCTTTGACACTCTACAATCTGGTTTCCGCCCCCATCACTCCACTGAGACAGCCCTGACCAAAATTACTAATGACCTACTTACAGCCAAAGCGAACAGACAATACTCTATACTCCTGCTTCTTGACCTGTCCTCTGCTTTTGACACAGTTGACCACTGCCTTCTACTACAGATTCTTTCATCCTTTGGCGTCAAAGACCTTGCCCTATCCTGGATCTCCTCATACCTTTCCAACCGCACATTCAGCGTCTCCCACTCACACACTACCTCCTCATCCCACCCTCTCTCCGTTGGAGTCCCCCAAGGATCTGTTCTAGGACCCCTACTCTTCTCAATCTATACACTTGGCCTGGGGCAGCTCATAAAGTCCCACGGATTCCAGTACCACCTTTACGCTGATGACACTCAGATCTACCTCTCTGGCCCAGACATCACCTCTCTGCTATCCAGAATCCCGGAGTGTCTATCAGCCATATCCTCCTTCTTCTCCTCCCGCTTCCTCAAACTCAATGTGGACAAATCTGAACTCATAATCTTTCCCCCATCCCACAGATCTTCCTTACCTGACCTATCTATCACAATTAACGACATCACGCTTTCCCCCGTACCAGAAGTCCGCTGCCTCGGAGTAACCCTTGACTCTGCCCTGTCCTTCAAACCGCACATCCAAGCTCTTTCTACCTCCTGTCGCCTTCAGCTCAAAAATATTTCAAGAATCCGTCCTTTCCTCAACCCTCAATCTACTAAAATGATTGTGCACGCCCTCATCATCTCTCGCCTCGACTACTGCAACACCCTTTTCTCTGGCCTCCCTGCTAACACCCTCGCACCTCTCCAGTCCATCCTTAACTCTCCTGCACGACTAATTCACCTCTCTCCTCGCTACTCCTCCGCTTCTCCCCTCTGCAAATCTCTTCACTGGCTCCCATTCCCTCAGCGTATCCAGTTCAAATTACTAATACTGACCTACAAGGCCATCTATAACCTGTCTCCTCCATATATCTCTGAACTAATCTCCCGATATCTTCCCTCACGTAATCTCCGATCCTCCCAAGACATCCTTCTCTCCTCCACACTTATTCGCTCCTCACCCAACCGCCTCCAAGACTTCTCCCGAATATCCCCCATCCTCTGGAATTCTTTGCCCCAACACGTCCGACTATCAAACACATTCGGATCCTTCAGGCGGAACCTGAAAACCCACCTCTTCAGGAAAGCCTACAGCCTGCAATGACCCTGCTACCTCCTCACCACTACCGGAGATATTGCCTCAACCAACACCGGAACTGCTGCAACCCCCCGACCTACTGTCTCCTGCCTCACAATCCTGTAGAATGTAAGCCCGAAAGGGCAGGGTCCTCTCCCCTCTGTATCAGTCTGTCATTGTTAGTTTGTTTACTGTAAGTGATATCTGTAATTTGTATGTAACCCCTTCTCATGTACAGCACCATGGAATCAATGGTGCTATAGAAATAAACAATAATAATAATAATAATAATAAACCGTGTCCCAGTAACGTCAGCTGGTCCTCAGTTGTGCCATTGGCTCTTTTCCTTCTGCTGCCCCTCCGGGTTCCAGCACAGTCAGCTGGTCCTCGTTACTTCCATTGTCTCTTGTACCATCTGATACCTGTCCGGGTTCCAGTAACGTCAGCTGGTTCTCGGAAGTTAGTCAGCCTTCTTGTACCTTCAGCTACATTTACAAATTGAATATTTTTTAAATGTTTTGTTGGGTAATCACTATGGATCTCCAACAATGAAGACAACGACCCTGATGACCACCCCGAAGAAGATGACGACCACAAGGACGACGAGCATGAAGCCAACCAGCCTGAACACCATCACAAAGAAGAAATAAAAGATTACCCAGAAGAAGATCACAAACAGGACAAAGAAGGTTAAGACAAACTACAAGATACAGAACAAGAGACAGAAGAACAATAAGCAGAAGATGAAAAAGCATAACAACATGAAGTATAAGACCAAAATGAAGAGCAAAATATATGCTCTAAATTATAAGCAGAACAAGACTAAGCAGTGTATGGGGGTGAGTCCGTTCCTCCTCGTGGTGCCCCTGGAAAATGCCTGCTGCTGCAGGCTAAACTCAACACGGACAAATACTGTTGTAATTTAAAACTTTTGTGACAGCAAGAAGGCAAGGATGAAAAATTCATACTTTTACAGATTACAAGTACAGGAATCTCTGTCAAAATAAGAATATGATGAAGAAGATGAAGATGAAGTAGAATATGAAGAAGAATAATAGTTGAATAAGAACAATATGAGTAATGTTAACAAAAAGATGAATAGCAAGAAGTTTAAGAAGAAGATAAAGAAGGTGAAGATGAAGAATAATTTGATGAAAAAGATGATGCTGCTGAAGATTATGAAGGAGAAAGTGTGTCAAAAGTTAAAAAGGTGAAGAGCATGGAAGTTGTGAAACATACATATTTGCCAAAATAGAAAAAAGGTTAACAACATTGTCAATTTGTTCGTCAATCCGAACATCTTTACAAAAAAAAATATTAATGCTATTCCATTTGATTGGGTTAAATATCTATGCCTTTTGTGAGACAGTGAGAGTATGTGTGTTGAATGGGGTGTACATTTCACCTAGATACTTTGCTGACTGGTATAAGGGAAATGTATGGCTTTGTAAACCTAGTGGTAGAGAAAGGTCACTACACCTTACTTTCAGTACACACTTGCAGCTCAGGCCTGAAACCACTCAGCTGTTAATTAGGAGACCAGAAGTAGGTGTCTGCGAACACAGACAGAGAGCTCGCTTAGTCTGGACAAGGAGTCCAGGCACAAGAAGGAGTCTCCAGGAGTATGAGCTGTCTCAGTCTGGGTGCTCGATGTACCCCGGACACAGGAGTAGTCTCTGTGAGAATCCATGCGGATAGCTGCTGAATAGGAGGGGAGCTCTCTCAAGTCTGGACGTTGAAGGTGCCTTCAGACACAAGGAGGAGACTCTGTGAAACTCCATGCTGGTAAATGCTGAACATATGTGTTGTTTTGGCCCAGGCTGTTAGAGTCTGGTCCCGGATAGATAGGGAAATCTATCTAAGTGTAGTAAGTGGCTGGACAAGCCCAGGTCTTATGTTTATGATTTGGTTTTGATTATGTTCTGTTTGCTGTGGACTTTAATAAAACTGGTTGCGGCCAGTTTTTACCAGAATGTAAGGTTCTTTGTGTATGTTCTTGAAACTCAGTTTTTCCGTCAGCCATTTTGCTTTCTGTCTTGCTGCAGCTGTCTTGCCCTCAGTCAATATGGAGTTTTCAGCTTTCATGTTCCTGCCCTGATTCTCTCCCTCTTGCTTCTTAAGCAGCCACAGCTGAGCAATCAGTGCTTCTGAATCTAGCCTGCAGTGAACCTGTGACCTGACTCCTGAAGCCTTGGACCTTGTACTCCAGCTATTCCTACTGAGGAACTCTGAAACACTTGTGGACTCTGGAACCCTGCTCTTTGAAAGAACCACGTTTGCATGGACTTACGGTAACAGAGAAGAAGATCCTGAACCTGTTGTGGAGAGTGATTGCTGAGCTTAGATTACTCTGGCCTGCTGTGTCTCCTGCTTCTGTGTCTGCAAACTGTGTGACTATTTTTGCCAACTTGTATGAAGTAATACAAGACCTTCTATATCAAACCTTTGTCTCATGTGTTTTCATCGCACCCAAGCACAAGACGCTATATGAACTGTACTACACACATTACAAGATTCAGAAGCCAAACGTTAGTGTCTGCTGGTCTGGAAAGGCTTTGTCTGCTGTAACTGTGGATATCAGATGTCCGGTTGTACTTTCTGTGATGACAGTGGTTGTGACTTCTCACAACCATTCCAGGTGAGCAGTTCCCTTAAGTTTTTTTTTTCTCTGCAGTGTTACCACAGGTAAACACTATTGTTTTTTTTTTCTCTTTTATCTTCTCCTACCAGTACTTTTGTCTTAAAAGATTTGGAAGATGGAAGCCCGCATAAAGGAACTTTGCGGCGTGACTGATAATATCCTTGCAGATTTACAAACTATAAAAACTCGCTTTACAAATCTACAGGACCTCACTAATCACAATTTGCAAGTGTTTGGACAGACTGCCCAGGATTTGCGAGCCAGGATTGAGGTTCTAGAGGAGCGAGTCCAGGCTCCTGCCGTAGCCCCGAGTTCTGGGATTCCCAAGTTGCCCCCTTTTCGTTTTGGCGGTGAACGTGAGAAATTCAGGGGATTTATTAACCAATGCAATCTTTTTTTTTCTGCACATGCTTCACAATTTCCCACTGAACGATCTAAAGTACTTACTATAATTATGTTGCTTACCAACAAGGCTTTGATGTGGGCAAACCCTCTGATTGAGACTGAGGATGAATGTTTGGATCATCTTGATGCTTTCATTTCAGCCATGGGGCAGGTGTTTGATGACCCCAATCGAGGTGCAACAGCTGAAGCAGCCATGTTAACTTTGCGCCAAGGTAAGCACTCGGTAGCCGAATATGCCTTGGGTTTCAGGAGATGGGCCCTTGATACCACTTGGGACAGTTCCGCCAAAAAATCTATTTTTCGAAAGGGGTTGTCTCCACTAATTAAGGATGAACTAGCTCGTGCCGACCCTCCCACTGCATTAGGTGACTTTATTAATTACTGCATCCGTATTGATGCTCGTCTGACTGAACGCAGGCAAGAGAGATGGTTCGAAAACAATCGCACTAACCTTTTCCTACCTTCCTCCCCAGCTAAGGAACCTTTGAGTAGGATCACACGGGAACCTGAACCTGAACCCATGCAGGTAGACTCTTTACAAAGACGGGTTAGCGATGCACGCAAAGAACATCGTTTTAAGGAAAATCTATGTTTCTATTGTGGTAAGTCAGGGCACTTCATTATAAACTGTCCCAGCCGTTCTCGTAAGACTACTGCAGCACTCATTCACTGTGAGTGTTGCGAGAGGAGATCTGTCAGGTCCGAGCCTCAGGCTCCAGAGAGATCTGCAGCAACAGATATTGATTTCTCTGACTTAAACTCCGTTACTTCTGAGGACGATGACTGTGTAAACGCTGCAATTTTTCAAGTTTCCTCAGCGGTGTCCCAGCTGAGTTGTAGGAAAAACAATTCTCATTGCTTCCTTTCCATCAAACTCTGGGTTGACTCAGTCTGGGTGTCTAGCTCTGCTATGATCGACTCAGGGGCAAGTGGGAATTTTATGGATGTCTCCTTTGCTCTGAAACAGGGGATACGTTCAGTGAAGAAGGCTACTCCAGTACAGATGGAAACTGTGGACGGCTCCCTGCTGACCTCTGGACCAGTGGATCAGGAAACGGAGCCTTTGAGGGTCCTTATGGGTAAAGATCATCAAGAGAAACTGTCCTTTATGCTTATCTCTTCTCCCCACTTTCCCATTATTCTAGGACTACCATGGCTGCAGGCTCAGAACCCTACCATTAACTGGGAGACCAAGGAATTACACTTTCCAGAGAAACAGATGACTCCAGAAGTTTCAGCGTGCTCTGTTCCTAAAGGAACCATGTCAGTCCCTGAACTACCAGCTGTATACCAGGACTATGTGGATTTATGTGACAAGAAGAACGCTGACCAGCTTCCCCCTCACCGTCCATATGATTGTCCAATCGAATTATTGCCTGGAGCAGAGATACCTTTTGGTAAGATCTACCCCCTGGCGGGGCCTGAGCTAAAGGCTTTAAAGGATTACATAGACGAAAATCTAGCCAAGGGCTTCATACGCCCCTCTTCATCTCCTGCAGGTGCACCCATCTTCTTTGTGAAGAAGAAAGATGGATCTCTGAGACCCTGCGTAGACTATAGGGAACTCAATAAGGTTACTATTAGAAACCGTTATCCATTGCCTTTAATCCCTGAGTTATTGGAGAGAGTGCGGCATGCCAAAATTTTCTCTAAATTGGATCTCCGTGGGGCCTATAACTTGGTCCGTATTAGACCTGGGGATGAGTGGAAGACTGCATTCAGGTCACGCTATGGACACTTTGAATATCTAGTTATGCCTTTTGGTCTGAGTACCGCCCCAGCCACTTTCTAACACTTGGTGAATGACATCTTCAGGGATCTCCTAGATACATTCGTGGTGATTTATTTGGATGATATTCTAATTTTTTCTAATTCCACAGAGGAACATCATGGACATGTGAGAATGGTCTTGGAACGTCTAAGACAAAACCATCTTTACATCAAACTTGAAAAGTGTGAATTCCATAGGACCAAAATTCAATTTCTGGGTATGTACTGTCTACACAAGGAATTAGTATGGATGGAAGCAAGACCCAAGCCATCAAGGATTGGCCAAGTCCTAGAAATGTGAAGGAGGTGCAGCGCTTCATCGGGTTTGCCAACTTCTATAGACGTTTCATTAGGAATTTCTCTGAGGTAGTGTCACCTATCACCCAACTTACCTGGAAAGAGTCTAGGTTCTCCTGGACTCCCCAAGCCCAGGAAGCATTTTCCCGTCTGAAAGATAAATTTACCACTGCACCTATCTTGGTACATCCCAACCCCGAACTTGCCTTCATAATAGAGGTGGATGCTTCAGACTGTGCCGTTGGAGCTATACTCTCTCAGAGAACAGGTGAGAAGAATGTCTTGCATCCCTGTGCCTTCTTTTCCCAGCAGTTGTCTTCGGCTGAGAGGAACTACGATGTGGCAATAGAGAGTTGTTGGCCATTATTGCCGCCTTCAAAGAATGGAGACACCTTCTTCAGGGTGCTGCACAACAAATAGTCGTCCTGACAGACCATCGCAACCTTGAATTTATCAGGTCGGCTAAATGCCTGACTCCTCGCCAGGCTCGCTGGAATCTTTTCTTAAACCAATTTAATTTTGTTATTTCTTATAGACCAGGATCACGCAATGGAAAGGCTGATGCACTCTCTAGGATTCATTCAGCAGAGACCCGTCCACTTGCTCCTCCTAAGACTATTCTTCCTGACTCTAGATTCCTGGGAGTAATTCATAATCAAGACCTACTTAAGGACATCAAGGAAGCATACAATGCGGATTCCTTGTTGGCACAACCCCCAAGGGACGTAAGTCTTGTCTTTAAGAATGGTGTGTGGATTCTGGGACAACGTCTGTATATTCCTGAAACAGTCAGATTGAGAGTATTGCAACTTATTCACGATTCCAAGATAGCTGGGCATAGAGGAATTCTAAAAACACAGGAATTTCTTTCTCGTTTCTTTTGGTGGCCCACTTGCAGGAAGGATGTTTTAAACTATGTCACTTCATGTGAAGTCTGTGCAAGTTGCAAAACACCTCGCTCCTCACCAACTGGTCTGTTGCAACCTCTTCCCACCCCGTCCCGCCCGTGGGGATCCATTTCTATGGACTTCATTGTGGAGTTACCAACCTCTCAAGGGAAGAACACACATTCTAGTGGTGGTTGACCGTCTAACAAAGGCAGCTCATTTTATCCCTTGTTTCGGCTTACCCACTGCAAAACAGACATCAGATTTGATGATTAAAGATGTGTTTCGCTTACATGGAGTACCGGATGAGGTTATTTCGGATCGAGGGGTGCAATTCACTTCTAGGTTTTGGCAAAATTTCTGTGCAGCATTGGACATTAAAGTAAACCTTTCTTCTGCTTTTCATCCCCAGACTAATGGACAGACCGGACGAACCAATCAAACCCTGGAGCAGTATCTCCGCTGCTTTATCTGCCACCTACAGGATGATTGGGTGGATCTACTTCCATTAGCTGAGTTCTCTTATAACAACTCTCAGAGTGCCTCCACTAAGCAGTCTCCTTTTTACTCCAATCTAGGTTATCATCCTAACATTCTACCACGATTTCCCATAGAAACGCCTTTACCAGCAGTGGCGGAAAGAATCACGTCTTTACAGAAGAATATGGATCTTCTAAAAGAGAATCTGGAATCGGCTCAGGAAAGGTACAAGAAAGCAGCAGATAAATTTCGTAAACCTGCACCAGCTTTCAAGGTAGGAGACCTGGTCTGGCTGTCAACCAGAAATCTTAAGTTAAGGATTAAATCGTCTAAGTTGGGACATAGGTACATTGGACCCTATAAAATCAGTAAGATTATAAGTGCCGTTGCTTGTCGTCTTCAACTGCCCAGAACTATGAGAATCCACCCTGTCTTTCATGTATCCCTACTAAAGGCTGCAACACCCAATACGTTTCCTGGACGTTCTTCTCCTTGCCCTGACCCAGTGCTGGTCGATGGTCAGGAAGAATTTGTGGTGGAAAGGATTCTGGATTCCAGGTTATATAGAAATCAGTTACAATATTTGATTAAATGGCAAGGCTACCCAGTGGAGGACAACTCATGGGAACCAGTCAATAACGTTAATGCTCCTCGTTTGCTCCGCCAGTTTCATCAGAGGTACCCAGACAAGCCTGGTCTGAGGCCATCCGGAGGTTGTCCCTAAGGGGGGAGTAACGTAAGGTTCTTTGTATATGTTCTTGAAACTCAGTTTTTCCGTCAGCCATTTTGCTTTCTGTCTTGCTGCAGCTATCTTGCCCTCAGTCAATATGGAGTTTTCAGCTTTCATGTTCCTGCCCTGATTCTCTCCCTCTTGCTTCTTAAGCAGCCACAGCTGAGCAATCAGTGCTTCTGAATCTAGCCTGCAGTGAACCTGTGACCTGACTCCTGAAGCCTTGGACCTTGTACTCCAGCTATTCCTACTGAGGAACTCTGAAACACTTGTGGACTCTGGAACCCTGCTCTTTGAAAGAACCACGTTTGCATGGACTTACGGTAACAGAGAAGAAGATCCTGAACCTGTTGTGGAGAGTGATTGCTCAGCTTAGATTACTCTGGCCTGCTGTGTCTCCTGCTTCTGTGTCTGCAAACTGTGTGACTATTTTTGCCAACTTATATGAAGTAATACAAGACCTTCTATATCAAACCTTTGTCTCATGTGTTTTCATCGCACCCAAGCACAAGACGCTATATGAACTGTACTACACACATTACACAGAACTGCTGTCTGTGAATGAACTGTTTCCGTGCCACTCCGTCTACCCGGACGGCGATCCCAGAGCTATATCCCCTGAAAAGCTTACAATTGGTGCTAGAATGTGCGTGCAGCACAGTGGCGAGAGACAGCAATAAAGGTGAAGTCTGTTGAAGCAGCAGCAGAGAAAAAAAAGTGTGTCAGCAAAAGAAACGTCTGTTGGAGCAGTCTTAAAGAGACAGTAGCCCTAATAGAGTTTGCAAAAGAAAAAAAATAAAAGTGTGTCTGCACAGCAAAGCTGAACTTGTTGTGGAAAAGACTGTGGAGTGTGCAGCAGCAAAGGAAAAAGTCTGTTGGAGCAGTCTTAAAGAGACAGTGGCCCTAATAGAGTTTGCAGAAAAAAAAAAAAAGTGTCTGCACAGCAGAGCTGAATTTTCTGTGGAAAAGACTGTGGAGTGTGTATGTCTTGAGTGAAGACTGCCGTTGTTAAGACAGAGAAGTCTGACAGGATGGATGACAGCCTGGAGAAGCTGATTAAACAAATGGCGCAAGTTAATGTGCAACATAAGACTGCCGTTGTTGAGACAGAGAAGTCTGACAGCATGGATGACAGTTTGGAGGAGCTTGTTAAGAAACACCTGCAGAGCATGCAACAGGCCCAGCAGCAGCAGCAGGAGTTTAACCGATTGCTGAGGGAGCAGATTGCAGCTCTCAGCACCTCGTCCCCGAGTAATGTTGTAAAGGCACCTGCGTTGCCTGCAGTAAAGAAGCGGTTGGAGCCTGACGTCGGCCGTCGGGTCGGCATGGTTGAAGAGGTGATAGTGAACCGCTACACCCGAGCATGTCCTCCTGAGGTACAGCCAGAGGTCGGACAAGGAGACCACCAGGACGCCAATCGTCTGGTCAGCCTGATGGAGAAGGCCTTCGCCAGCAAAGACTGTCTCCGTGACCAGCCGTCTGAGAGGTCGTCACTTCAGAGTTCCCGGACGCTGAACTCTCGCGGTAAGAGCGTTCCAGCTGTTGGGGACATGGGGTGTGCTGATAAGCGAGTTCAGGCCCGAGGGGACATGTGGGGGGAAAAGTGTGATGGACAGTGTTGGAGATGTCGTGAAATTGCAGCCAACTGTCCAATAGAGGGGGAGCCTATGTATTGTGATGTTGGCAGATCCCTCTCTCTCTGCGCAGAACCTGTGTGTGTGTCCACCTCAGCCGAAGAGACTGGACCACAGGTGTCCCCGGTGGTTGTAAATGACTGCCCAGCACAGGCCCTCTTGGACTCAGAGAGTCCAGTGACTTCCGTATGTGACAGCCTGATTGATAGGGACTTCATCCCTGATAAGCACCTGAGTATGGTGTGCATCCATGGAGACACCAAAGTCTACCCAGAGACTGCCGTGGACTGGTCCCCAAACTCGGGAGGTTTCATATGAAGTGGGGGTAGTGAAGAACCTGGTGCACCCCGTCATATTGGGTAATGACTTTCCCCGGTCTAAGGATCTCTGGGGGAAAAATGTTTCTGATGAACAGTGTGATGAAGCTCCTACTGAGGGTGCGCAGTCCCGAGGGGCGGAACACAATGCTAGTGGGCCGTTAAACTTATGTGATGATGATGATGATGATGATGATCATGATAATGATGATGATACTGATCCTAATCATGATAATGATATTGATGATGATGATGACTGTGATAGAGATGAAATTCCTTTGCAGGTGATGTTGGGAGAGGAGGATGGTGATTCTCGGGAACCGAGTGTCCCTGACCTGCCTGTGTCCTGTGCCAATTTTGGGACTGAGCGGTTGCGAGACCCCACTTTTAAAACGGCACAGGAAAATATAATTGTTCTAAATGAGGTTTCCCAAGAGCCTGGCTCTGAGGAGAGGTTTCCTCATGCTGCCATGGACAATAACCTATTGTATAGGGATACTGAAGTCCAGGGAGAGGTCGTGAGTCAGCTCCTAGTACCTGAGCTATATAGAAGTATAGTGCTGGGGTTGTCACATAGTCACATACTTGAGGGGCCACATGAGGGAAACCAGGGACCAGATGGTGAAGTTAATGTTGTGGATGACATGTTAACTAAGGTTCCAGATCAAGATGATGGATTGTATAACCCTAAAAGTGAGCAGGATGTGAATGAAAATGAATTGTATAACCCTGAAAGTGAGCAGGATGTGAATGAGAATGAAGTGTATAACCCTGAAAGTGAGCCGGATGTGGCTGAGAAAAAGGGGTCAGACAGGGATAGTGGTAGTGATAGTGAATCATCTGATGACAATCAAGCAACCAGTGCAAATGAGGAAGGCATGGTAGCAGAGGAGGTTGAGAGTCCTGAGAGGAAGGCTGATGCTGACCTTGCAGTCGGACAGAAGATGGCATCTGAAGATGTTTTACAGTTGGCCGGTTCCCTGGCGAAGACTAAGGTGAAAGGAGGAGAGCTGAGCTTTAAAGGCAGGACTCTGAAACTGAACACAGCACAAGTGGATGCTGTTGAAGATGAGAAGTTATCAATGTATGGTATGGAGCTGCATCATGCCCAGGACTCTGAAGGTAATGCTGCAGAGGTGGAAAAAGCCATGGAATTGGTGGTCACCAAGCCAGATGCCTCATCAGAAGCTGAGGTCTCAAGTGAAGCTGTGAGGAACAAGACTGAAGATATGGGGACTGACTCTGTCCAGGAATCTGTTTCTGCCGAAGACAGCGGCGTGGACGGGTTACGGTCCGGATCAGTAGCTGCAACTCGTGAAGCTCAGGCTGGAAGTTCGGCGCCCGGAGCCCCAGCAGTGTTCCCGAATGACACCAAGGATCTGGATAAATCACAAGATGAGATTTTGAGACATCAGGCTGGCATTGGTGAGCTCAAGCGCACTTTCATGGAGTCTACATCGGAGCCACGTCCCAACAAATGGGAAAAGCGGTGTGTCACTCCGTTGCCGCTGCAGACACACGGGAGCTCAGATGGGATGCAGAACGTGGTGGAAGAGAAGAATCCGGCGGGTTCTGAGTATACAGATGCAGCTATCAAGGAGAACTTGAGAGCTGGAATAAATGGAGATATTGGAGACCATAATGATGTGACTGAAGAGGTAGAATGTAAGACTGACGGTAGGGCTTCTGAGCATGTTCTACCAGAAGAGCCTGAAGAAGGGGCCGAAGACATAAAGGACGTCCAACAGGTACCAGATGAATTGATTACTTCTCAGAAAAAACTCCAAACTGTGATGAAGGAGTGTGATGAAAGCCATGAGCATCTTCGTGAGAAAGTCAATGAAGTAAAAGGAAGAATACCTGGGAATCTCTTCGTTACAAGAGCAAATGCTGCTCAATAAGTCTAAGGCTCTATATAAGAATGCTGTTGTCACGGTAGAACATTACAATTCAGCTGGAGACTTAGCGGATGAATTATGTGTACTGCAAAAGAAAAACGATCTGCTCCTTCTACAGTCCCAATCATTTGAACAGAGTAGCTTAAAATGGTCAGAGACCATGGCAGAGGAGCTTAAGGTCTGTGAAATAGACTTTATGAGTCAACCGATATTCAAGAAAATAGATGTGCTAAAGAGGGTTCAAGGGAACTAGAGAAAAGTAAAAAACCCCCTATACCTTCTGTGATAGTTGGTGACACATGGTCAGTGCACCAAGGACAGGGGGTACGTGAGTTTCTGAGGAAGAGTCAGCAGAAGTGTTCTGATGTGCCGGTCGTACTTCTCTGGCCAGGCACTATATTGAAACTGAGCCGGCCCTAAGGTCAAGATGAAACCGTGCAGGATACCCGAGGCCCGCAGAGAGCATAGGCCTGGGAGGGTACAGGGTAGTGCGGATGCTTCAGATGAAGAGAAAGCTGATTTGGCTATGGCTCAGGTGAAGATACAGATGACAGTAGTGAAGATGAAGCTGATGAAGGCC